>VVHJ01013849.1:4826-23322 GCA_015107715.1 Tylochromis polylepis | reverse complement strand
TGTCTTTCACTCTCTTTCATACATACACATGTAGCTCCTGGCTACCTCCTCCGCCTCCACTCTGATTCTCATGAAGACAAAACAAGTCCTTGGATCCTGCGACACAATTGCTGCCGTGCTATCTTTGTACGTTTCCCTGCTGTCTCCTACTTTTTCTTCTTTTTCTCTCAAGCTGCCTATCATCCCTCTCCCGGTCTCCTATATGCTCTTTCTCAGCTTTTTATCTTTTTCATTTCATTAAACAAGTGCATGACAGTTCCAATCTTGTTTCAGTGTCATTATCAATAACTTAAGAATCGAGATAAATATATTCTTTTCAAAAACCTTCTATGTGACAACTTCTTCTACCGTGCATGTTTAATCATTGAACACACAGCTTGATCCCCACCTCCTCTTTTCCCTCACCCCTGTTTCTCCTGGTGGGGTTTCCTCCAGGTCTTCCAGAAATCTGCATTATCAGACAGGAAGTAGTTGTGAGCGGCTTCCTGTCCTACATACCCAAGCCAGCATAATGGTGCCAAAGGAAAAAGGAAAAGTCAGACTGTTTATGAAATATTCAGTGGATACAGCCAAGAGCTTGTTTGAGCATAACATCAATTTTTAATTGAGGGCCTCAAGAGGCATTCTTTACTGTATTTTCCTGTGTCTTATTTGGGTGTTAATGGGTTTATGTGTGTATTTATACTAGTATAATTACCCCATGTTTTCTTAACTGCACAGAGCATGGTTTGAGGGATACTAAATTAAATATTTCTGCATTCACCTCCAAATTTACTTAGAGTTAGTGTCATTTTAATGAAGTTGTGTAACAATATTGTGTAAAGCATACACACCTGCAGGTCATAGCTGTATTAGATATAAAGAGTTCAAAACAGTGGTCCATTTATTCCTATGGCTATGGGCTTTTGCAAGCGTTGACCTTTTTAGGCTCAAAGAGCATGCTCTACAGAGGTCTTGTACAGTGGAACCAAGCACACTCACATCCAAGACTGGATATTTTCCAACAGTCTTTTTTCGATAAGTTCTGTTTTTTTATAAGGGATGTTTGTAACTGCGCAAAGTGACCCAGAAGTTTCTGTGTGGTGGTCATAATAGGAGCTGTTTGAATTCTCCACACAGTATGGAAAGGATCTTCAGTGCTTTTTTCATTACCTTCTTTACTGGACCATCCTTTGCAAAACGAGAAGAGAAAATGCGTACCATAATTCATTACAATGATAAACAGAACAGAAAAAGTGCCACAGACAATGTAAATGTTGATTGTGTATTGATTGTGTTGATTAAGGGCATTTTCCATTTCATGTCATAACCTGTTAAAATATTTTCAATTTTCAACAACAGGCTGTTAAACTCTGAACATTACATGACTTCCTGCAAAAGAACATAGATTTATAAAGGCTTTTTAATTCTAGATTATGAGTTATATTAGCATTCAAGGTTCTGTATAATTCATTTTGCATTAGTAATGAATGCTGTTGTATTGCAGCCTTTAGGATTAATTTAATTTTATAAATGGTAACACTGGTGCTAAAGAGAAACCACAGAAACCATCAGTGATAAATGGCAAGATGACCTAGCTTTACAGAGGGCTTTTTTTAAAATAGTGCAACAAACTCTCTTTCCAGGCTAAATGAAGATCTTCTAAATTAGTGAGATGTCATTTCCTCTCCAACCTATGGGTTATCTACATTAAGATGCACATTTGAGAGCTATACCAGCATTTCTGATTTGATTTTCTTTTTCAGTAGTGCCAATATATCTGGAGTCATATGGGACGAGGATGTAATACGATGAACAAGATAATAGAGTTCAGATAGCTGCTCTGCGTTGTGTTGGCAAAAGGAACTGAAGAAGAGAACTCTGGAGGAATTATATCCTTAAAATTAGTTGCAGCATTTTCAGAAAAAAACATCTACTGTAGTGAAATGTATTCCCCACTACTATCTCTATGTTAATTAAAGTACTGTTACTATGTCATGTGGATAAATGTGCACATTCTTTTTCCAGAAAATTGTAACAACTGCGCTTTAAGCATCCAACCAAAGGACCACTTAAACACTCATTCTGATAACATCTCTCCCTATCATGCCAAATAAACAAACACTGTTAGAAGCAACTATCACAGCAGGCAAAAATAAAAAACATCGCATTAGATTTAGCACAATTTGCAGTTGACTGCAAGCAGCAAATCTTGGTAAGTCACATTTGAGTGATTCATTTTAATGTTCATCTGCTGAAAGGGAAACTCCTACAAATACATATGCCATAACGCCAACCACAAAAATACCCAGCTTTCAGTCACAAACCTGACATGAAAAACTGGTCTGACATGGAAAATGTGAGACTGAAAAGAATTAAACTGAAACTGGTATTTTTGCATTGAGTTATTCACCAGAATGTGTTGTGTAAGTCAGTGCTAAACATTAACCATGTGGTTGATGTTCTAACTAAAATGGTTAACTTCATCAGGCAAAAGCACTGAGTCACAGACAGTTTGTGGCTATTCTGATTCATTACTGACAGAGCAGTTCCAGTTAATGTCACTGCTGGAATTTTATTTTTCTCTCAAGAGAAAAACCTACCACACATAAGCAGACATGCTCAGAAGATTTCTGTGGCTCTACCTTAATATGTGAACAAATATTCTCCAGATGCAAATCCTCTCCGTGACCTCCTTCACATTTCCACCTCAGACACTGCATCTGATTTTAATTTTAATTTCATTTGTTGAAGACTAAAATAGGCTGGATTTCTCTCACTAAACAAGAAAAAGAACTAAAACAATGCAGATGAAGTAATTAGGCTACAAGCAAAATAACAATAGCGCATTGGATATAGTTAAAAGTCTTTGAAATTTTGCAAAAACGTGTAGATTTTGTTCACTGTTTTGGGGAATGTTGATTAAATAGTGATAGAAGGTTAGCGTTTTAGTTATGTCTATTTCACATTTTCATTGCCTAAATGTGACATCTACTCTTATTAGTAGGAGTTGATAAAGAGATAAAATTAATATAGAGCAGAACTGAGTTCAGTTTATTGGTGCAGACCTACAGAACAGTCTCAGTTTCTCATATAGTCCCTTGAAAAAATGAAATGCCCACGCCTACTTTAGAGGATCACATGTGAGGCAGGTACACCACTTTGGATTCTAGGAAGAAAAAAAAAAGGGGGAAAACCCACAGGGAGAGAAAGAAAACTTCATATAAAATAACCTTTCACAACCAGCTAATTCGAGCTCAGAACTGTCTGAGTTGACAGTGGTAACCACAGCAGCAAGAGTATTCTCTTGGCGGTTTGTTGAACTTTCGTTTTTTTAATACAGCAAATGCTTTTCCACTGATTTTTTATGGAAAACAGCTTTTTGTGCCAATGACAAATGTCTGCATTTATGTGACAAATCAGTAATTTGCAGCACCTGTACCCAGTAGAAGTTGGGGCTTGGTAATGCAGTGGAGCTAACATTAACCAGTAGCAATTTCTTTATTACCATTTGCTGAAATAGTAATTTCAGCAAATGGTAATTTGCACATTATACCAACCAAACCAGCTAAACAGCAACATAGACCAGTTCTCACAGGATAATGTTATACTTGCTATATTTTGCTACTATGTAAGCTGGAACCTTTCCCAGCTGAGTGAGAGGCAGGCAACATCTTGGACCACCAGTGTCCCTGTCATGCAGATGGACTGTGGGAGGAAGTCAGAGTACCCAGAGGGAACCCACACTGGCATGGGGAGATCATGCAAACTCCGAACAGAAAGGCTCCATCCAACAGGTGGATTCAATGTATCCTAAATCATAGAGTATGACTTAAACCAGAAAAACAAAAACAGACCCAGGACCATGACCATGACAGAACCTAGGATTCCTTGCTCTAAAGAAACGCTGGTAGCCGCTGGTAGTGCTACATCTTAGACCCAAATCTATTTCTTCTGACTTAAAAAAAAAAATAAAGATGAAGAAGGAGTTATTTAACTGAGGCAGTTAAACAGCTCCTTGTTGGCAGGGCTCCTGGGGTGGATGAGGTTCACCCTGAGTTCCTGAAGGCTCTGAATTTGTAGGGCTGTCTTGTTTGACACACCTCTACAGTGTCATTTGGAGATCTGGGGTGGTACCTCTGGAGTAGCAGACTGCTGTGGTGGTTCCCATCTTTAAGATGGAGGACTGGAGCATATGCTCCAACTATAGAGGGATTATACTCCTCATCCTCCCCAGGAAAGTCTATGCCAAGTTGCTGGAAAGGAGAGGCCATCTGTTAGTCGAACCTCAGATCTAGGAGGAACAATACATTTTTCATCCCAGTCACAGAACTTCGGACCAGCTTTGGACCCACTTGAGGATATTTGAAGGTGTGTGGGAGTTTGCCCAACCAGCTTACACGTGTTTTGTTGACTTGGAGAAGGTCAATATGAGGTTTCTGGCCCGTTGCTATGAGCCATTCAGTCTAGGCGGTTGGCTTCATCAGAAGATATCTCTTATATTGCTCGGCTGGTCTGGGAACACCTTGGTTTTACTCAGGATAAAACACTGAAAGAACCAGGCTCAGGGAAGGACAGTCATTATCCATGACTGTTTGGGGGTTGGGACAGGGAGACAGGACAAAAGATACACTGTGGAAGAGAGACAGAAGTCAATAATAACTTATGATTAATTGCTGAGAGGTGTATATACATAGAGTGTGAATAGAGGTGAGTAAAGAAGAAACACTCAGCACATCATGGGACTCCCCCAGCAGTCTAGGCCTATTACAGAACAATTAAGGGAGGATTCAAGGTCCCCTGATCCAGCCCTAAGTATAAACTTGATCAAAAAAGAAGGTTTTAAGCCTAATTTTAAAAGTAGTGTTTCTGTTTCCTGAATCCAAACTGAGAGCTGATTTAGAAGTAGAGGGGCTTGAAAGCTGAAGACTCTGCCTCCCAGTCTTTTCTCCCAATAAAATCAAACTAATATGGGAGAAATATGCTCTTGCTGTTAGGGGTCATAGATGGCATTGCATTTCCTCTTCTTCATACTGTAACAGTTGTACTTATGTCTTGTTGTTAGGCTTGTTGTTACTAAAAGGTTAAGAGGGACTGCATTTTTCAGCTGTCTTTTTTTCCAGCTGTCTACAAATGTGGTGTAACAGCTTACATTTTATATGGGCTCTATGCCCAACCATGTTATACATTGCATATGTTATATGTTTATACTTTAAGTCTGTCTCCCTGCCTTGGGTCAGTGATTTTTGCACTAAGATCTGGGTGCTACCACAATGCTGATCACATATGACTCATTGCAGACACATACGGAGGACTGGTGCCACAGTATACTGCTCATTCTCGCGATTTGATCATTTGGATAACCTCCATCATTCAGTTCTTGCAAAAACAGATTTACACCTGCTCCACTGGCAAGCTTCTCAATACACCAAAAACATGAACAAGCTTATTTGGGCTTGTTCACATTTGTCAGCCATAAACACACATAAGAACACAGTGCACTGATAGCTAGACAGAATGACATATCTGTGTGTTAATCAGAGTGAATGACAGTTAAAAATAGGAAGTAAAAGAGCAAACACAGGGAGAAAAAGCAGGGAGGAACATCTAACTGTGTACAAAAACAGGAAGCTTTTAGGGTTTTCAGAAGTTGCACAAATGTTGCATCTGTTGTGTGTTTGCTGTCTGGCATTAGAGATGCTGAGTGATTTAGGTCTGTACCCTCAGGTACACCCCCTGTTAGCTGGAGGGGTTGTTTTTCTCTGTGGGTGCATGTGTGAGTGTGTAGACCAGAGCTCGCATGCTCTTGTTCTGTGTGCGCTCAGTTCTTGCTCCCTTCAGCTGACGTCTAAGTGATTGCAACAGGTGACTCAGCCTCGGAGTGATTTGTGGGAAAGTGTGTGTGCGCAAGTGTGTTGGAGTGTAAAGTGTTTTTTGAGAAACGTTTTGGGGTGGGGTGGAGGAGGGTGGAACTGGAGAGGATTTAAAATAGTTGGCAGCACAGTTATGATGAAAAGATTACAGTAACATCTATAACAAGAGCAATTTAGCTTCATCATCTGTATTACACTTTGAGCTTTTCTGGAGCCACTTTGGCTTGTTTTTATAGGTCACAATGTGGACTCACAACCCACAACACTACCTTGAAGTCAGGACATCTGACGTCTATATCATTCGTGTTCTGTGATTAAAAGTGACTTGCCCATTCTTATCCCAAGCATGTTAATTAATGTTGCTTTCTCAAACTGCTGGTGTGGCCTTGATGCACTGGGTTACATCATTAGTGAGACAGGTCTGTCACTCCCAACTCGTCTTTTTTAAACGAGGTTACTGTTACTGTTGCAACCCCTAAACCTCAATGGCCTAACCCTAACCATGATCCCTGAATATCCCTGAAAATATAATTTATAATGCTTAAATCCAAAAAAGCACCTTTTAGTAGTGAAACCTAAAATAATACTATTTAGTGCCCAAATCTTAACCAACTACAGTACCATACAAAAGACTTGAGTACCCCCCATCTCTTTATATTTGGCTTCCAAGGAGCCAGACTTTCTTGCAATTTTTTATGTGGTCCTGAGCAATAGACACTGGACATTGGGTGCTTTTTTAACATTCAGTACAGTCCTTGTCCCTGACCATTTTCAAGGAAATATTTTCTCTTTTTTTTATTAAGACACTTAACACTGACCTATGAATCATTCAAGCACAAAAAGGGACCTAACTCAAGGGATGAACCAGTGTTGTGTCTACATATAACAGACAACTTCGCAAAGAACCAATTTCAATTTTTTTTGGCATATTTCAACATCGTGTGCAGTGCGTCCTTAACAAAATTGAGGAACTGGACAAAGAGAGGACAAAAGAAAAAGGGTCAAGCCTAAAAACAACATTTACAGCAGATGAACAAAACGTGAACGTCAAGTTCTTAAGAAATAGGAAAAAAAAATCCAGCAAGGACAAACACTGATGCAGTAAAGTATATCTGGGTAGAAAAAAACATACGCTGGAGCATTATCAGTCATGGACTGACCTTCCCGGACCACAATCCTCAACATTATGAAAGCAGTGTGAACAAAAGGCAGTCACTATCCAAAGAAGAGCTTTGGAATGTCCTTCAAGAAGCCTGAAGAACCATTCCTGAAGACTACTTAAAGAAATTACAAGCAAGCTTGCCCAAGAGAGCTCAGGCTGTGTTAAAAAGTAAAGGTCGTCATACCAAATATTGACTTTCAAGCTTGTTAGAATTGTACTGAAACTATTTCCATGTTTCCATGTTTCAGTAAACCTATATCCCATATTCCTAACAAAATGTAAAGAAATTAGTCAAAGCTCAAGACTTTTGCAGGGTATTGTACTTTTTAGTGTCTAAACTCAACCAAAGAGTTTTCAGTCACTAAACCTAGCATGCAGTAAAAGTAGAAGACTAAGGCAAAAATGAAATAAATCTGCACATGAAATCATCACTTTGCCAAACAAAAAAGTCTCCTGGCTCATAAACCTGCAACTTATACCACCCTCACCCCTCCATCTACCTAATATAGATTACATAAGCCTGAGAAATGAGACCATTATCTCTCAGTGGCTGATATTACTGAAGCTGGTGTGTTAGAGCATCGACACCAAAGGGCACTTTGTGCACAGTGGGGAAAATACTTTGCATGGGATTAGAAAATATTAAACTGACAAAGTTAAGTTTAGTTAAGTTTGACTTGCTGTGCTGAGGCTGAGCCAGACCTCTGACCTCGATACTGAAATCAGTTTTCCTATGAAAAACCTCTGACCAGCTTCAGAGACAACAGCGAGGCAAAAAGACAAGGCAGAAAGCAGATGTTTGGCTCCAAAACAAACAGCTACTTGTCCTTCAAGCTTTTAGTGATGTGGAGGCAGCAGAAAGAACAAGGTGGTGCAGTGTGGAGAAGATGACAACATGGCTGTCATAACATCCATTAAGTGCTGAGCAGGAATAGAAAGCAGCATTCTGCGTTTAGCTCCCTTTAGCCTGGAGGTGACCATAAGAGAACCCTGTCTCAAACCCAGACACACATATATATACACAGAAAGCAGTCAGCCACACACACCCCCACACACATACAGACATGCACACCGTCTCCAGTGAAATTCCACACTAGGTCTGTGTCCTTCCTCAGGTTACACTGCGGTGTATGAACAGCAGCCATTCAACCGATCAGGTGTCTTAGAAAAACAAGTCAGCGATAGAAATGTTCCTGCTGGAGTGTTTTAACAAGCAGAGAGAAGACATGTTTTGTTTTTAATACATTCGGTTTTGAACTAACACTTCAGGGGTGAAAAAATTTCCTCAACTACATGTGCGGACAACAAGTGGAGATTCAGCCCAAACTTTGTACTCATCATTGGCACGCTGGCTCCTGTCAGCTGCTTTCACTTTAGTCCCCTTCCTTGGTTTGGTTCAGATTTTTGTGTATTTTTTGAATGGAACAAAAAAACAAAAAAAGAGCTCCTTCTGGTGAGGATTTTGCAAATATGGAGACACCGTGAGGTCATGCACTCGTGTCAAAACTTAATGTTAACATTTTTGCCACTGCCATCTTGTGTTTTTTGGTGCTAGAAATAATAACATTTGTATTAGAGGTTACTTAGTTATCAGCGAGCACAAACAAGCTGCATCCACACACAAATACATATACGTGTCATTTAGTGATAGGCAACGGAGCGACACAAGAACTTCACTAAACAAAACTGAAGGACAGACGTCTTAGATGGGCTGTATCACACCGCAAGTCACAAGCTTCAGAGGGCACCAACGGCACAAACACAGTCAAGAGGGCCAGGTCAGTGACTCCAGCTAGCAGACAGCTATCAGCTACAGTTGCCTCTGTCAACACTACTGAGGTGTCACATCAGATTTAACAAAATCCAAACAGGTTCAGTCATCATGCAGTTGTGGTGAACTTGCTTTTGAATGCTGTAAAGTCGGGTACTTTAACAAGGGAGTCTACTTTTGGAGGCCACCTCTAAAGAACATTGAAAGAACTGCAGTTGTTGGCACTTTCTATAGCTTCATTTTCCAGACCTGGAGATTCCTGCTCGTGTGGAATATGCCCACTTGTCCCTGCTTGTCATCTCTAGCTCAGATATGCAAATTGGTAGCTGCCCACGAGTACAATCAAGGCTTTAGTCTTCCAATGACATTTCAGCCATTTTCATCTCTTACTGTTCGTAATACCCGTGCTACATGTGGTGAAAGATCGAGCTTACGCATACAGTAATTGCCCTTCAGCATACACATGGAGTTACACTAGTGTGAGGGAGCATGTAGGGACCAAATTAAAATTAGCCAGCGCTGAGGCTGTTGCATCTTAAACAAAATTTCATCTCCTTCTAACTGAGATGTCAACTGTTTTAATTTTTAAGTAGCATTTCAACTGTTTAAATTTTTACAACTGCTTTTTAACATTTCCAGTAATCAGCTTTCAGTGGTTACATGTCAGCCAGTATTTCAGCCACATTCATCTTAATCTTTAACTGACAATTGCCTTTATTGCTTTATTCTCACAGTTTAACTGCTTTTAGCTATTCTGTGTCAGCTGAAACTTCAACAGTTTCAAGATTATACTTTAACTGACATTATTACTGCTTAATAAGTAGTAATAATGTTACTTGATCCTTGTATACATGTTCCTAGCTCTGCTAAATTATTTTTATTCTCAGTAGGGATGAAAATTAGTTTCCTGCTATGAAGTTTATCCCTGAATCTTAAAAAATCGATAGTAGAAACAATTCTGCAAAGACAAGTGGGCCAAAATTCCTCCACAGCGATGTCAAAGACTCATTGTCAGTTATGCAGACACTTAATTGCAGTTCTTGGTGCCAAGGGTGGTGCAACCAGTTATTAGGTTTAGGAGATAATTACTTTTTTCACACCAGCCCAGGTATGTTTGAATGGCTTTTTTCCCTAATAAGTGGAACCATAACTTAAAAACTACCTTTTGTATTTACTTGAGTTATGTTTGTCTAATATTAAAATTTGTTTGATGATCTGAAACATTTAAGTGTGGCAAATATGCAAAAAAAAGAAAAGAGAAAAAAGAAAGAGGAAATCAGAAACATCGCAGATACCTTTTTTTAAAGCACTGTATAGGTCCATGTTACATGATCCATTATGGCTGACAGTATAAAGGTGGAATTTTGCATTACTAAAGAAAATCATTAGCTGAAATTCTAATTGATGAATCACCGATCCAAAATAGTTAATAGTTTACCACAGTAATTTGTACCACAGTACTGCAAACTGTGCAGTTTATCCTGCACTCACTGTTCAGTACAAACCTTGAACAACATGGTATTATCATCTTTTGTTTTTAAAATAATTTCAGAATATGAAATATCCAGATAATATCATATACAACATCTGATTAAAAAAAAAAAAAGTCACATCATTTTGGACACTGCCATGCTGGTTTGGTTGTGTTTTGGCCAAGAGAATATTTTAAAAACTAAAAGTTGTTTTGGGCTTGTAGTTCTTCTCTCATGAGCTTTACTTATTTGATTGTTTCAAATAATCAAAAAATGTTATACACAGAGGGATGTTAAACTAACCCCACTGTTTACCATAAACTCTTCACTAGCAGCCTGCTGGATGTTAAGCTGTATTCACACTACCAGTGAAGAAGGAAATGGCTACAAGTAATTTTTAAATAGAAAACAACAACCAAACAAACTTAAACCCACTATCTGTGGCTGCTAGACAGACATCACATGCTAAGTATGATAGTTGAGCTGGCCTAAACATTTTTCAGCAATCCAGTGATTCAGTGAAGCAGAAAGTCATCATATGCTTCTGTGTTTTCAAACACAACCAAACCCATTAAGGAACACTTGGGCAACGCTGCAACAATGACTCAGCAACAATGTAATGAGTCATGACAGGCTGATTTGTAACCTTGACGCTAGCAGTGTGAACACAGCACAAGAGTCCCACTCTGTCTGTGACACAGAGACTGTCTCTCAGTCTGATCTGACCTCCTTGCTTCCTGCTTCCTTACTTGCCAAAGAAGCAAAGCAGACATGGTGTAGCTATAGAACTTGGTTACATTTCCTTCATTCCAATCTGAATTTATAATCCGCCATCTAGTATCTAGTATCCAAGTATTACTAAATTCTTCACAAGAACAGACTCTAATTTCTTTAGCAGAGACTTGCATGTATACTCATAAAGAATGCCAGGCTTTATCTCTAAAAATCAACCAGGCCTTTACATGCTTAGTACGTTGGCATGTGTAATATTTTTAGGTGAGTTTTTACCAGTTCAGTAAGGAAACAGACTGTCTGAAGAAGCACTGATGTAAAATTGTTTATACAGAAACTGAGACGTCACACGTTTCCATTGGACTCCCACAGAGAAGAATGTGGGAAAAGTACCACTGATGACTCACAGGACATTCCACAATATACCTGTGTGGAAATGCTGCTATGACTCAATGGACAGTGTTAGAGGTTTACATAAAGCCATGTGAACCATGTGGTGAAGGAGTAAACAGTTGAAAGCAGATGTGCTAAAGAGCAGACCTTCTGCTTAGACTGCTGCCTGATACATTTCCACTTTAAATTACATTTTATAAACCAGGTCCTGAATCGCAGATGTTCACAAGGTGTAATTCAAATCAGAGCAGCTCGAGTCATTTTTCAAAACAGTCCAGTCGTGGAATTTGAACTATCATATACATTTATGTGGACACCAAACTGACTGAGAAATTTCTGAGCTGAGAGTTTTTAGCACTTTTGCTTTCATTGTTTTGGTTGTGCCTGCTAGCAGTCCTGGTTCAAGCTCTAAGTAGCTTTGGCTTTGCTGCAGCAGGTAGCTATTATGTATTATATTACAAAAAAAAAGTTTTATTCAGATTTAGACAACGTTAAAGACCAGTGTGCACAGTGCCATAGGTTCCAGGTTCACCGGTTCACTGGCTGATAGCTGGTGGATGTCCTCTATGACCCTATTTTTATTCAGCAGTTGCTGGTGTCTCTGTAATAAGGATAAAATGTGCTACATCACTAGCCTTCCAGGATATTGCCAGTCCATATATCTTGCATATAATGTGTGTTTTTCTCTGTCTTTTTCCACCCAATTTTGAAGTCACCCAATGTAGTGCCAGCTGCTTGGGCTAGCATTCAAGTGCAAATTTATGGAACATGTTTGTGTAGCTCATGAGGTAGAGCAGATCATTTACTAATCAGAAGGTTGGTCTGCATGCCAAAGTATTCTCAGACAAGATTCTAACGCCAAGTTTCTATCTGATGCGTTCATTGGCGTGTGAACGTTAGAAAGTGCTTGGGTGAATGAGGCATGCTGAGGTTGAGTAGAAACACACTAGTTATAAACCAGACCATTTTCTGAGAACTGGCTTAGAAAAAGCACAGATTTCGAAGTTTAAAATTTGTAAACAGCAGTTTGTATATCAACAACCACAAAGGCGATTTATCTAAACTAACTTGTCTGTTAGGATCTTAGGATGTTTTGCAATAAAGTCTTAAGGTTTTGAATGTGAACATAACAGGACTTGCATATTTCTACATCTGGTTTTATAATAGTGGGTATCCCAGTGTACTCATAAAACCAGCCCCAAGCCCAGATAAATGGGGAGGGTTGTGTCAGGAAGGGCATCTAGTGTAAAATTTCTGCCAAATCAAACAAGCAGATCATAATGAAGGAGATTTACTTACCAGATCAGACAGCTACTGTTCCCAAAGATTAAGGAAGAGGAGAGGGGGAAGGTGTGTTAGGAGGCAGTGAGAGAGAAGGAACGGGAAGAGTATGGAGGTGAGAGTAGAAACTTTAAATGTAGGGACTTTGACTGGTAAAGAAAGAAAGCTAGCTGATATGATGGAAAGAAGGAAGGTAGATATTTTGTTTGTGCAGGACACCAGAAGGAAGGGAAGCAAGGTCAGCAGCACAGCCAGTGGATTCAAGTTGTTCTGCCATGGTGCAAATAAGGAAGAGAAATGGGGTAGGGGTAATCTTGAAGGAAGAGCATGTGAATAGTGTGAAGGTGAAGACAGGATCATGAGTGTGACGCTTGAAATCAAAGGGGTGATGTTAAATGCTGTAGGTTGGATATCAGTTGGAAGAGAAAGAGGAATTCTGGAGTAACCGGTAGAGTATGTTCACAGGGGTGAGAGATTGGCGATTGAAGCAGACTTTAACAGACATGTGCAGAAGATGAAGGGAACAGAGGTGATGAGCAGGTGTCAGGTAGGTGTGATTTTAAGGGGAGAAATGCACAGGGACAGTTGGTAGTGGGCTTTGAGAAAAGGGTGGAAATGGCTGTGATGAGCACATGCTTTTTTTTTCAATATAAAACAGGAAGTTAAGATGTTTTAGTGTGCTGAAAATGTTTTCAGGTAATAAGGCTGGTATGCAAAGTTCACTCAGTGTGCTGTGACCAGTTTATTTAATTTAATGACCCTCCATCCCTTTTAGTTGACTACAGCACTAGAAGACAGTCCAACTTTTAGAAATAGATTTTTTTTCTTTCTGATTAGATGAATAACCAAAACACAGCAAAAAGGACAACATATGTTGCACTCACATCAGGTGAATAACTAATTTTTTGTATCATTACTTTCCCCAGTGACAGGCAGTGTAAAGGATTATAGTGGAGTGTCAATCAGTGACAGCTAGTGCAGGGTGGAAAACTGATGCAGTGTTCCATGACTGTGTGCTACTGGATAAGAGGACATGGATTAGGCGGCTGCAGGTTGAGTACTTGTAAGAGGATTGGTCATGTGTCCTTTAGTCTGTGGGGGAAACAAACAGATGAACAATAAACCAGCTGTAAGCCAGGAGTCAACAACAGTTTATCATAATCTGCCTTCATCTCTTCCTCAACCAACAAATTCTACTTATCTGTTTTCCTTCTGTACCTTTGCCCTTACTTTACACTAAAAGAAAGTTTTGCAAAGAACATAATCATTGTTTTATCATAACACATGTTCTATCGCTCTTCATTCTCTGTAACCTCTGTGGTCTTCATCTCCTGTCTCCTAAATCTCCCTCTTTGCACTACCCAATACTCCTTTTAACCCCTGTACCCCCCCCCCCAACCCCCACAGTTCCCTGGTGTACCCAGCAGACAATATGAAAGAGGTTTACTATAATCATTACTCTAATCACCCTTACCCCTCTGAGTACCCCCATTTCTCTTCAGTGTAATGAGGAAAATTGTAGGCAGAAGCCTTTGTCAGCTGAACTGTTCAAGATAGGCATTTGCAAATAGAATCCTTTGAGTTACATCCATAACATAAAAAGCACCATTATTGAGGTTTTAAACTACAGAAATGGCATTATTTGCAGAGTGTAATAATTACATGACAACATCTTGAAGGGTAGACTTATTTGTTCAGTTTTCCATATTCTCATTAAAATGCAAGAGAGAAAGAGATACAGCGCTTTCTTCAAACACGCTGTATTAAACAACGTCTCAAAAATAAAAATATACCAAAGACTGGGGGAATAGAAACAGACAAAATGCACACCAGACAGAGAAGTGTAATAAGGTACAGTTGAACTAAATTAGATACTATCAAAGGTGGGGAAAAGTACAAAGGAGGCAAGTAAAACTAGAAAGCCACTGGAGAAACTAACTTTCAGTGTAAAGCAGGAAGTACTGAAACTGAATGAGAGACCAAATATAAACTGTGAAAGACAAAAACACTGAGGCAAAGACAGATGATGGGGTGTGCTGAAAATGGAAACACCTTCATGGACACAAACAACAAGAAGGAAGAAAAAATAAAAAATTTATAACAGAAACCACAGACAATTAGAAAAACAGACAGCTGGGAATATAAAGAGTGACCTGCCAGAGAGAAACAAAACAAATCAGCACAGAGAAGTTCAGTAATATAGCAGACATGCAAAACAGCTACAAGATATCCATCCATCCTTTCTCTTCCACCTATCCTTTTCAGGGTCACAGGGGGGCTGGAGCCTATCCCAGCTATCACAGGGCTGGGATAGGCTTGATTAGATATCATTAATCAAAAATAAAGAGGTGCAAAATGACCACTAAGAGACAAAAAACCCCAAGACAAAACAACTTCAGATGATCAAAATAACAACAAACAGCATCATTGTTCACAGTGTGACTGAAAACTAACTTAAAGAAACACAAAACAGCTGAACAGGGATTCAAAATGACCACAAAGAGACACAAAATAGTCACAGACACATAATCACACACAGCATAAAAAAGATTTCACTAGTTTGAGAAACCTGATCTGAAAACCTTGAGATGAGCCCTACCCTAGCTTGGTGTTTTAAAACTGGATGTGATGAGCGAGGGGTAGTTCTAACTGTGAAACTGCGAACTCACTGGTTAATGGCTCGTCCATCGCAAGTCATTAGCCAGTGAGCATACTATGGCTAAGCCTCCTTTCTGGCTCCAAAATGTATAAAATTAAAATTGTGTTTTATTTAGTACAACCCGAAATGAGTGACTGATCCTGTAAAGACATCAAGAAATTGATTACTGAGGTCAGGGCCAGGGGCTGTTTGCCCGTAGACTACCAGCAAACATTTCAGCAATGAAGAACCGTTGGCTGGCAGTCTTTTCTCAAAGTCTAGTCATGGTTGAAAAATAGCTTCAAAATGAAACTTGAACCAATGTTGAGATGTTACCATGACTTCGGTTGGAGTTACTTACAGTTAGGTCCATATTTATTTGGATACTGACACGTTTTGTTTTTTTACCTGTTTACTGAAACATATTCCAATTATAGTTGTGTAATGGACATGGACATAATGTGTACACTTTCATTTGCAGGTAACCACATTTAAATTGGATGAAGGGTTTAGGGGTTTCAGCTCCCTAGCATGTGCCACCCTCTTTTTAAAGGGATCAAAGGTAATTGGGCAATTGACTCAAAGGCTATTTCATGGGCAAGTGTGGGCAGTTCCTTCATTATGTCATTATCAGTTAAGCAGATAACTTTAGGCTGTCATTTGCAACAAAGGGTTTTTAACGAAGTATTAGACATTAACATTTTATTTTCAGTTTTTTAACTTGGCCAATTACTTTTGAGCCAATTAAACTCACAACTTTACATTTTCCAGCAGTCCACTAGTTGGCATTTTCACTTGTCTGTGTTATTGGCCTGCCTTAGCTGCATAGGCTAATAAAGTTGTTAGAGTTAAGAGTCAACTAGCCTATCAGACTAGAAAAGAGGATGAAACTGGCTCTGTCCAGACTTCAACAATCCACCTACTACATTTGTTTAACACATGCACAGGTTTAATGGTTAGTTAAATGCCAAAGCTAGTATTACACCTGCTTCGAAGCTGTACGCTATGTTAAGCTAAGCCGATCAACTCCTGCCTGTAATGCCATGTTTAACAAATACACATGTAAATGGAATCAGTGTTTTAATGTAATTTTTGCTAATAAAAATATGGATTTCCATTTTTAATATCAAGCAACTGCTTTGCAGACAAAAAAAAATGTAATAGTGAGCAAAAATGATTCAAATTTCTATTCCAATTCCATATACTTGTAAGCATTTGAAGTGACAGCTAGTAAATGAAAGTGGGTCTCATCTTGTCAACAAATCAAGCTTATTTCTCAGAAAGAAAAGTTTTTCTATTTCAAAGGGGATGTAGATGAACGGGTGCCATGCTGCTGTCCCCATAGACTGAAGCTCTTCTGTCTGGACTTGGAATTCCATCTTGTAGCGTCTTTCTTACTCACAACTGCTACACCCTCACACAGGCATATACAGTACATTAAAGCCTCCCCACATCTGACATGTTATGGATGAGCAGATATATTTCTTTTACACTTCTTCTCTGATATTGTTCAAACTTCTTTTCATTTTCACAACCTTCAAGTTCTGGAAAAATGTTTGGGCTAAACCCTTTTACTGATAAAATCGCAGTCCTCCAAAGGCTTGACTTTCTATTTTCATATAGCGCAAAGAAATTCCAATTCTCATAAAATCCTTCCACATGGGACACATGTCCTTTTCTTTTTCCCTGTGATCCCCTCTTGTTTAACCCTCTTTGCCTGAGCTACCACTCCTTTCCCATGCTAATGTCGTCCCTTTCACCCACAGCTTTATCTCTCTACCTTCTTTTTGGCACTTTTAAAGCTGATGTAGTGGTACTATTCAAGATTCTTTTATTTATTTATTTTTTTTACCTGGGCAGTGCATGCTTGTTTGTTGCTCTTTTCTTCACCTTGACTGTTGCTCAGTTTATCTTTTACATTAAAAAAGTGTTGTTTTATTTTGTGTTATTCATTTGTTAATCTATTCATTTTCTATTGTGTTAGAGGGGAAATAGTCTAAGCAAAAATGCCCTCTTCCCAGCCATCTCCTTCAGTTCATTTAGAGGGATACCAGGGGACACCTAGAAGGATGGAAAAACCATTTCACCTGGCTCCTTATGATATAGAGTTTGGGTTTTGTGTGGGTGCTTTTTCTTCCACCCACTGTCCAAATACATGTACACTGAGAAAATCAGTGATGATGTGAGATAAATCCCTCGCACATAGAATGTGAGTTGTGTTTTAAAGTTCTTTGACTTGGATCTAAATGCCAGTTCATTGCAATTCAGTCACAGCAGTGGATATTACCCATGGTTATTGAGAGTTATATTTACATTCTTCACCACCCACTGAGCATCTTAAAATATTGCTCCATTATACCATGTAGGAAGGCTGTCAGATATTTTGAAAGTAGAAACACAGAGCTTGCTTACCACACAAAGAAATTGTAATAAAATGGAGAAAAAGCATCATTACAGTACGTGTACTGTAGTTGCAGACAGCACAGTGAACATAAGGGAAAACATTCCAGCTACAAGTGTAATGGTATGTGAATTCATAACAATCCAGTACATGACGTGTAGTTTAGAATGTGATTTTTTTTTGTCTCGGTTCAACAAGTCCTGTTAGCTGGTTCCTTATAAATTTCTGTTTATGACGAAATACCACACTGGGCAAGCAGTGCTTCTCTTGCTTGCCCTTGCTGACAGAATGCCACTGGTTCCCTGTAATAATTCTTTGTGTATTTGTTCTCTGCTTAAACTGTATTGATCAATCCCCCAGACAATAACAACGGTGTTCGATGGAAGACATGCCAAACTGTGTGTCCAAAACTGAGGCACATATCAAACTTTGATACTGGATAGCATTGTACACAGCAAGGGCTATACTAAATATTTCATGGTTTATAATGTTTTTATTACAACATGCTGACATCAACCTTTTTTTATTACAATATAATGACATCAGCCTATTATGAAGGTCAAGGTCAATTACTTAGACAAACAAGGTACCTACACTCAACAAAAATATAAACGCAACACCTTTGTTTCTGCTCCCATTTTCCATGAGATGGACTTAAAGATCTAAAATTCATTCCAGATACACAATATTACCATTTCTCTCAAACATTGTTCACAAATCAGTCTAAATGTGTGATAGTGAGCACTTCTGCTTTGCTAAGATAATCCATCCCACCTCACAGGTGTGCCACATCA
>VVHJ01013848.1:4273-22031 GCA_015107715.1 Tylochromis polylepis | reverse complement strand
TTTTTTTTTTGTTTTTTTTTTTTTTTTTTTTACAACAACATTGTTGGGTCACAGTGTACACATGCCTTGTATAGTTTATGCGTGAATATGGATTGCATAAGGTGACAATCATGGGCCATATTTTTTGGCTTATCTTCACAAGGTATGGTGTTAAAGACTTAGTGCCAGCTGGAGAACAAAGTTATCCTGTCATCTTTTCCCAGCGAATAGAATTCATGAGGATCATTAGTCACTGTAATACCTTTGTACTTTGAGGTATTTCAGGAATATGGTACCATAATTATTACTTCTACTTGAGTAATTTTAAAAAAGGATAAAGGTCTGTACACTGTTTGGCTCCAATTTAAGGAATGAATTGTTAAAACATTTTTGCAGAAGCAGTGGTTTAAAAGGTAAGATCTTCTTCAGGCATGTGTGGAAGAGACAAAAACCTTTCTTTTGTGAAAGCACAAATCACATCACCTGGTGACCAGCAAGCGAACAGCAAGGTCTTTTCCATTTTGACACATGCTTGAAGGATATCTTGTGGATCAAAATGCCTTTTTGACATCAATGTTTCAAGAATTAAATTATTAAATTTGACCCTAACACACTGTATAGTTTTCTTTTTTTCTTATTCTTGTTTTTTATGTGTGTGATTTGTCTGGCACATAAAAACTTTTTGATTCTTCGCCTGGAAGAATAAGGTAATCATCTTTCAATAATGCAAGAATGCCTTCAAATGTTTAATTTGGCCGACAGTGTAACTGCATGCAGAGGTTAGCAATACAAAAGACTCAGCAACAGGGACCAGTTACAAGGATCCTGCTGCTTTTTCATCACAAGCGATTCCATCCATATACAGACATGTTGTCTGGAATGATAATTACCAACAGAAAGCAACACTATGTTCGACTCAGGTTTTTATTTCCAATCCTATATAGCCTGACTAAATAATCTAAGATTTATAAAAGGAGGTTGTGGTTAATTCAATATTAGCCAGTTGAACTGATTGCCTTCAACTTAACACCTGAGGGCAGCAGTGACTCATTAGTGTAAACCCAGCTGGCTGGGGACTTTTCTGGGGAGTTTGCATGTTGTCCCTGTCTGTGTCTTCCAGGTGATTGTAAATTGAAATTTATGGAAACCCCAATAATCAGATGACCACCTATGAGCAAGTATTTGGTGACAGTGGGAATGGAAAGCTGCTTTTTAACAGGAAGAAATTTGATTCTAGATTTAAAAGCAAGCCACTGAGGGGAAGCTAATTTGGGAGAAATATGCTTTCTCTTTCTAGTCCCTCTTAGTACTCTCGCGTCAGCATTCTGGATCACCTATGAAGTTTCACCTGATCTCTAATCTCTGCAGCAAAACACACCTGGCCACAGGAAGGCATTTAGTTCAAACTTGCAGTGTACACCCTGTAGTCATCAGATCAAATTCTGGCCATAAACAAGGAAGTCTAGAGTTCCTTTTAATTCTGAAGAGGTGAGTGGAGAACATCTCTTCCAAAGCATCTCAGTGCAGTTCTTTTGTTTGGCACCCATGTGCGATTACCGTTCACATCTGGGGAGGGAACGAACTTATTTAGTTCTATAGTTCTATTTAAACACACGAAACAGTGCAGGTGTGACAACACAAATTTAGATTTTAGGTGTGGTTGTGACAGAGTCTAGCTAATTGTCTCTCTGTGTTAGCTCGGTAATGGACTGGCCACAGTTCCAGGGTGAATCCAACCCGTGACAACCGAGAAAAGCTTAAGTCGCTCAATTCAGACTTAGTTCTCTCAATCACACTGGTCCAATAATTTTCTTGTGTGCCTTCTTAGAGCCAATCAGTCTCCCTGTGCTTTAAATCTCAGTGCTATTCTGTTATTCCGCTTTTCAGACTCTCATTTGTGTGACCCACCTTCTCCCCATCTCCACCTAATCCCTCAGAGAACCTCATCAGCGTCTCCAGCTGTATCTCCAACATAACCAGCATCTAGACTCAGGGGGTCCTGTCCTACTTGGTAGCATTTGGAAACTTTGTTCTGCTATGTTGCTTATCTGGGTCAAATTACATAATCGCTTGTTACTCAAGCTGTGCTTCAATAAATTTGTTACATTCGTCCACATCACCTCAACTTATTCAAATATATTTATAAATTATACTATGTCAGTACTGTCTAAACAGTTATTTCTAAAACAGATTTTTTTTTTTTTTTAAGTTTATGAACTTGTGTTTTTGTAAGCATATGTCTATGTGCACTTACCTTGCTCTAGAGGCTTTTATGGCATAGCAACACTAAACCTTGACCTCGCCTAGCACTGTTTACCGAAATAGCGTTGGGGTTGTCGTCACCTTTACAACATTTTTATGCTAGTCCAACCCCTTTCATGCCTTGATGCCCTACTGTCCTCTTTCTCCTCCCACTGCTGAGGTTACCTGGTCAGGTGGGGAAGCAAAAGGGATAAATACCTAAACCCAAAGCTCTATTTTGAGAACAAGGCGAAAACTACAGCTTTGCGCTCGCATTTAAACAGTCGCTTAAGCTGTGTTTCCACCAAAAGGCTTAACAGCAGTTACTGCTCATCATTCATTCTTCAACTCATCAAAGAGAGACAGAGTTTTAGCAACAGGAGAGCAGCCGAGAGGTTGCTCTTAAAGGATCAGCTATGCTTGGAGACATACAAACAGATTTGGTGGTCACAGTGGTTGTTCTCTTTCTAACTCAGACAGGGACTCAGTGCAGGTGGGTTTTAAGATAATTTAATTTGTGTCTTCTTTTTTTTTTAGTTCATCTGGAATAATTATTATTTTTATTTTTATTTATTTAAAGGAAAACAAAGGAATTTTTGAGTCAAGTTATTAATTCAGTCCTTTATTTTCTTACATTGGTCACTGATTTTCTATTTCAGGGCTGAAAATGACTTCCTATCAGTTACTTTACCGGAGTGGAGGGCACATTCAGGTATGATGTACCACAGTTATTAAGACCTTGAAGGATTTCATAATTACTTGACCTTTAGATAAGAATTTAGATAAGAATTCAAAAATCAAACATATTGTACACAATGATGTATTTAACTTTTTGTTTCCTTTAGAATACATTATACAGTGTTTTGGTAACAGACGTACCAATCTGAATTGTGACTGGACGGCGAGTGAAAAAGGAGCAGGTGAAGAAGATTATATTTACTGCAAAACAGTAGACTGAACTGAAAGCTAAATGTGTGCTTTTTGAAGTCATCAAGCCAATTTACAGTTCTGGGTTCACTCTGGCTCTGAGAGATAAGTTGAATGAATTAATTAACCTTTAATTTTGTCCCAACCTTTGGCAAAATATCTGGAACATCCGTCCACAGTTCTGTTTTAATCCACACACAGGCTGTGATTGTATTCGTGTCTCACCGCGTTATCGCAAATTGATCTGAAATAGGCTATATTCTTTTACAACCTGGTGTTTTCCCAGGAGCTCTCAAACAGAGAGCCTACACATGAGATTCAAATTTAGTAGCAACAGCAACACAAACAGATATCTTCTACAGCTACAGCTATTTCACAGCAGATGTTCAGTACAAGACAGTACTTGTTTAATTACAAGAACAGAGATGAAGAGCTGTTTCTGTTAAATATATATTATCAGCATTTATATTGTGTGATTTAAAGAAGGTCTGCGACACTTTAAATATGTAGCGTATTCAGTTTTCTTTTTTGTCTTTTTCTACTCCAGGGGATTTTGCAGTGAATGTTTCAGAGAGTGGTCCACTAGGGATTGAAGGCCAGGCTTGTCTAGAGTTCTGGTACCTTGTCCCAGTTGCAGCAAATGGATCTGAACTTCGTGTCTTGTTAAAAAACAGCGTTGGTTCAGTAGAAATCTGGATCTCTCCTGCTCTCCCTCAGAAAGCATGGAGGCAAGTGTTTGTGCCCCTGAACATCACTGAATCCGGGACTCAGGTAAAATAAAACATAGCAACACACATAAGAACTGCACTGTCAAAATATAAATATTCTATAGCGTCCCCTTAAATAAATTAACTTTTTTATATATTAGGTTGTGTTCGAAGCGGTTCAAGGATTGTCCATAGAGAACGAGATCACATTTAAACAGATAGGTGTAAGAAAAGGCTCCTGTGGTAAGTATTTACCAAATTAACCTTCTCAACAACAGCTTCGGTGCCACAAATCAATGAAAAGGTTAAACTGTATTCATAATAATCTTTGTGCATTACATAAAATTACATAAAAATATTTTTTGATGAGGATGTTTTAGAAAATGTTCTGAAGTACAGTATTAATTGCATTATTAAAACTGAATATAGTTTTTCAGTCTTATTAATCCTACATAGCTGTTGATAAGCTGTTAACATGGTCACCCCAACAGGACAACAATGTGAATTGAACGCAGAGTTATGGACAGATGAGATTACCCGTTGCCTCTGTTCTGCTGGCCAGCTCTCCTGCTTTCCATCTCAGTGCCGTGAAGGCCAACTCTGTGGTCTTCAAAGAGGAGGCCCCAATGGGACTTCTACCTTTGGGATGTGCACTATACACAGTCACGCGGACGGCAGCACTTTTGATGGAGTATTGTTCCGCTTCACGACCGCCTGCACTTATGTTCTGGCTAAGACCTGCTCACCCACTGAAACCCTGCCCATGTTCACTGTGGAAGTGGTCAATGAGCAGAATGATAACACATCTCTGCCAGATGTCCAGAAGATCAATATTAACATGAGGATTTATAGGGTGTCTCTGCTGAAAAGCCAAACAGACCGGGTTGTGGTGAGTTACTTATATATACGGAAGACATTTATGGCCGTGTCCACAGCTAATTACCAATTATCCCAGCCTTTAACATTTACAAACACTGAAGAATACATTTCTGACACATACGTATGAGGACAGTTTGAGTATTTTACATTGCTAAGGAAGTCAATATTTTGTGAACAAAGCCACTGTCAAATATTGAATGAATGTCTGTCTGCTAGCAGCTATTTTCCTAATAAAAATATGGTATTATGTATTCACATTTTCTGTCTGTAAACTTCATAATCCATAACTACTGTCCATACAGCTGCACTTCCTTTTACCTTGCCATTATGAAGTAATGACCACTGAGCCAAGTAAAGCACCAAATCCAGCGATTCCCATAAATGCATAAAGGGCAGTGCAGTTTATTGCCACTGGCAAAGGACTAATGGGTCATATCAGCTTTTATAGACACAGCTATCTTCTAAATGCCTTCTTTTATATAAACTTTCAAATACAATAGGTCCATATTGTGTATGACAACTGGTAAGAAAACCTAAAACTAACACTGTTTTTCAGGTTAATGGGATCTGGAGGAAGCTTCCACTAAGTCTTAACAGCGGCACTGTCAATATCAGGAGCAACCCTGCCACTATTGTGCTGGCAACCACTTTTGGTCTTTCGGTCTCATTTGACAGCACTGGTGTGGTCCACGTCACTCTGCCATCAACCTATTCTGATAAAGTCTGTGGAATGTGTGGCAACTTTAACCACCTCAAAGAAGATGACTTTGGGAACCCCGATGCACAAAAGTCCACAGCTCTGGCTGAAAGCTGGCAGACTGGGGAAACTGCCTCCTCCTGTGAAACCATTCTACTCCCTCAGTGTAACCCAATGGAGGAGGCAGAGTATGCCAGCGAGCTGTACTGTGGAGGCTTATTCTCTACTACTGGTCCCTTTGCTGACTGCTTATCAGTTGTAGGGGCAGACAGCTACATCAGAGGCTGCGTGTTTGGCATGTGTTCTACTCGTGGTGACCCAGCCGTGCTTTGTGAGACACTACAGGTCTATACTGATATCTGCTATAAAGCTGGCATTGCAGTACCCATGTTGAGGAACTCCACACTCTGCCGTATGTTGCGTTATTAAATTCTGCTTTTGTTTTTCTTCCACCTTTTCAAAATAGAGGACGCAGTGGCAAATAATAACTGATAACAGTAAAGGTCATGCACTCGTTCCTGTCTTTTTCTCGGGTCTCCTCAGCCATACAGTGCAGTGAGAACAGCCACTATAACTCATGTGCTGATGGCTGTCCCGAGGTGTGCTCCAGTCTGGATATAGTTGGCTCCTGTGGAAGCTGTGAGGCAAGATGTGAGTGTGATTCTGGCTTCAAGCTCAGTGGGGAAAAGTGTGTCCCAGCAGAAGACTGCGGGTGCTGGTATAATGGAAAGCACTATGAGGTAAGTGAGGTAAATGAACACAACACAATTTCTTATTCACATATTCAATTTCACAGTAATTTATTCACACAACTCTGTTCTGCCTGCAGAAAGGAGAAACACTGGTGGAAGGAGATTGTGTGCAACAGTGTCAGTGCATGGGTAATAACAATATGCAGTGCACTAAAATGCAATGTGCTGACAATGAAGTTTGTAAGGTTAGAGACGGGGTCAAAGGCTGCTTCCTTTTCAAATCCGCCACCTGCAGCGTGTATGGTGATCCACACTACATCACCTTTGACGGGCTGGCATATGACTTTCAAGGGGGCTGCAGTTACATATTGACCACCACTTGCGGTGGAGGAAGCGCAGTCCAGTTCACAGTATTTGGACACAACACGCATCCCCCCCTTCAGAACTTCACCAGATCAAAGCTTCAAGCCGTGGCTCTCCAGGTCGAGGAGCTGTATCTCATCTTGAATCAAAGCAGAGAGGTCTATGTAAGAATGCAGTTCTCTCTTAAACACCACTAAAAACATTTCTTCCCATTTAAATGGGAAAGGGCTGTTTTGAAGAACAGTGATCTGGGATTATTTACAGCTCACATTTTACTGCACGTGGACTTCTTTTGTTCTGCATTATCTCCTGTAATTCATTAATGACAGTGGCAGATAACTTTCACACGTTTTTAGAGGTCAATTATAGCTGTGTCAGATCATTAGAGGAAGTCAGCTGTTTACAACCTGGAACTCAAGCAAGCTAAAAGCCAGCTGACTTGAGTTAACCTACACTTTAGCTAGTTAGTAGCTAACTGGTAGCACAAACCTAACTAACTATTTGAAGAAAACATGAATTCTACGGTATGCAAGACAACATGCAAAGTAAGTTCAATACTGTCCTTTCTTCAGGTCAATTATAAGCATGTCCAACTGCCATATTCAACCAATGGGACATATGGCTCAGTATGGGTGTATGTGAAGAATAATCATATCATCTTGGAGACAACTTTTGGCCTCAGAATGCAGATAGATGGAGAGAACAGACTGTTTCTGCAGGTGGATGAGCACTACGAGTATGAACTGTGTGGACTGTGTGGCACTTATTCTGGATACCAGGGCGATGACTTTGTAACTCCAGGAGGCCAAAGCGTGTCAGAGGCGTTTGAGTTTGGTGACAGCTGGAGGGTCCCAAACAATTCTGAGTGAGTTATTTTATTACTGTACACAGTAACAGCAAATATTTGTGTACAAGTATGGCACTTTCTGTACCTAAATATACCAGCACAGAGTATCAAAGAAAACAAAAGCTAGTAAAATGACTGCATTTTTTTAGCACTAGCAGAGTGGTACTGGTTACATTCCTACCAGCCTGAATTGTGCTTTTTCTTTAATACTAATAAGCAACATAACACGCTGAATAAAATCAGTGAACATCACCTGCTAAGTCTGAGCATGTCAGCATTACTGGTTTATGTTAGTGATGTAATGTAAGCAGGTTCTGAGTCTTTTCGGACATTACATTCATAATGGAATAACCCAACTTAATATCACAGCAAATCGTGAAATAGATTCAGTTAATACAAAGCACATTTTCCTTGAAGATTACGTATTTGAATAAATAAACATTTGATTTCATATATTTCAGTTTCTTTTTACTCAGAATTGTCGCATCATGTGTATTTAGGGTGAAAAGTTGTTTTTTTGAGGGAATATAGCCTAGCGCCTTGGCTAGCCCCTGCACAACGCTCACAGAGTGGTACACTAGCATATATTTTTCTTTATGCATCTTAATTTATTTAAAATTACATCAATATTTTTTATAAAGTATAATCTCGAAGCAACTAATCTCTGTTTGTCGAAATGTTTGTTTGTTTTTTTAGGTGTTTTGCTCGTCCAAACAATCCAAGACTCTGTGATAAGGATGAGAAGGACACGGCCTACAATGAGTGTTCAGTACTGTTTGGTAGTGATTTTATGCCCTGTCATGAACACATTCACCCAAGCATCTACCTCAATAGTTGTGTGTACGACTACTGTGCTACGAGCGGCGACCAACAAACACTCTGTGACTCTCTGAAGTCCTATGCCACAGCATGCCAGGTTTCAGGAGTTGAACTTCCAAACTGGCAGCCTGGCACAGCCTGTGGTGGGTATTTGCATCAAATATGAGGATGACATCATTATTATTGCACAAGTATATATACAGTAAGATGTGTAGATAGATTGTGTTAACTGTGTGTGTTTTGATCCAATTTCAGAAGACCTCTCTACCTCAACAGCTCCTCCAACAACTGCTTCTCCAACAACAGATCAGACTTGTAAGAGCATTCACAGTTGAGAAAGTTTACTGGGGACTGGTTTGAATAAGTGACATGTTACAGTTTATGAATTATAATTTCAAAAACAAATATTACCTTAGCTAATAAGCTTGCTTTATATGTGCCAATATTTAATATATGTGTAAATGTATTTTAGTTCTCTTGCTGAACTGACGTATAACTGTCTACACATTAGATGGGACATTTAAGTTTTTTCAAAGTTTAAAAGCACTATATCTCAGAAATTATTATTAGGTCGTAAATCAGTATTTCCATTGTTTGTTTCTTTAACCATTATTTACATTGTGCTTTTCATAGTTTGTCCCATGAACTGCAATTTTGAAAAAGATCTGTGTGGGTGGGAGCAGCTTATGCAGGATACTTTTGATTGGACAAAACACTCTGGACCCACACCAACAAATTTAACAGGGCCAAACCAAGACCACACCACTGGAGGTAAAACCAGTCTGTTACTTCTGTTGTTTTCCTTTTTTAGAGGTTGGGGTGTATTTCTTGTTTGTTTCATAACTTTATTCATACTTAATGTGTCATTTTCAACTTTACCATAGCTGGTTTCTACATGTACCTTGAGGGAGACAGTGTAACTCATGGAGACTCTGCCCGTTTGATGAGCTCAGCGTGTAATTCTAATGGACCACTCTGCCTGTATTTCTGGTACCATATGTATGGTTCAGCCAAATCCATGGCCCTTAATATCTACCTACTGAAAGACAGTGAAACTACAAAGCTCTGGTCCATGATGGACAACCAGGGACCAGAATGGCATCTGGGAAGAGCTGATGTCAAAGTCTCTGGTCCGTTCCAAGTGAGTTTGACAACACATGGACCTAAAAAATGTTGGCTGCATGCAGGGAATGCTGGGAATCAAGACTTAATAATGATATTCTAATGGAGAATTATATTTTCATGTTATGCCTTTCAGATTATAATAGAAGGAATTCGAGGCTCTAATTATCAGTCAGATGTGGCCATAGATGATATATCTATCCATTTTGGCTCATGTTCAGGTAACAAAGGCAAAGCATACTGTAGGTGGTTAGTAAATATATGTATATATGTAATTGTTTTGACTTTTGCTGCCATGATGCCAGGTCTTACTTGGAAATGAGATTTTAATCTCAATGAGATTTTTACCTGGATAAATAAAGGATTAATTTTTTTTAAAAATGGTACTATGTAATACATTTGATGTATGACATATTCCATACGTATGATGTGACAGAGTTTAACAAAAGTCAGTGTTGTTTTTATTTAGGTAGCTTTCCAGATCTGGGAAGTGGAACTAAGCCTCCTACTACAACCACAGAAACGCTTCCTTTACACCAAAGTAATTACACAAGAATTTACATTTTATAATTCAGTTGTTTCTGCATTGTAAAACCTTATAAGTAGTTAAAAATTAACATTTACAACTTGTTCATGTACTGAATGTACAGCTTGTAATGGTAACTAGGGTTAATTTTTAGAAAGCTTAGTAAGTGTCTCATGACTCATGTTATTTCTTTCTCCAAATGTTTCCCTTTAGTATGCAATCTTGACTGTAGCCTTGACAGCAACCTTTGTAGCTGGAACCAGATGGTTACAGATGCTTTTGACTGGACCTGGCAAAGAGGTTCTACCCCCACATCGATGACAGGCCCCTCTGCTGACCATACTGGTGGTAAGATTTTATGTAGTATTAACACTGAGAGTTAATAAAGCCATTATACATCTAAACGTAAGATATAACTGTAGAGTTACTTTGCATATTATTATATATTTAATGTTTTTACTCGTCTTTTCTAGATGGCCACTATCTTTACATTGAAGCCAACAGTGCATCCTATGGAGACACAGCTCGTCTCATCAGCTCTGAGTGCTCTGAGCCTGGACCTCAGTGTCTGCAGTTCTGGTACCATATGTATGGCTCAGCAGATACAATGGGCCTCCATGTTTACCTGCTCCAAAACAGAACAGCCAATCAGGTTTGGAGGAAGCAGAATGACCAAGGAAATATGTGGCAACTGGCTCAGGTGGACATTATAGCAACAGACAATTTCCAGGTGAGTTACCTGTTAAAGACAGTTCTTTATTAGACACATCTGATGTTGGAAAACTGCATAGCAAATAAATAACAGCCAAATACTTTTAATTTTAAGTGTAACCTAATCACTCTGTACACCATGACAAATATAGTGCCATGTAACAGTAACCTCTGCACTTTTAGATGATATTTGAAGGACGAAGAGGTTCGAATACTCAGTCTGATGTGGCAATAGATGATGTTTCACTTTATCGTGGGCGCTGTGCAGGTAATCCTAACCTCCTAACTAAATTCTGTGCAGTCCAAACACTATCTGATAATCTAAATGACAGACCTGACTGTGAAATATTGTTACAGATCTGGTCAATCCAACAACAACTACAACTCAACTAAAGCCGGAAACAACAGCTAGGCCACAACCATCAACCACAACTCAACTAAAGCCGGAAACAACAGCTAGGCCACAACCATCAACCACAACTCAACTAAAGCCGGAAACAACAGCTAGGCCACAACCATCAACCACAACTCAACCAGTACCAAGTAAGTTCTTTTTGCATGTCTACAGTTAAAAAACTAATTGAAACAATGACTTGGGTTTCCTAAAATGTATACAGTAGCTGTCATGTTATGTTTGTGGATGTATGTCAGTTGTAAGCTAAAAACATTAACAAGCACATGTCTTGATGTATGCTCAATCATCCGGTGTTTCTCCCACTGAAAACGTTACATCCAGATGAACAGAATCAACTTTTTGGGATTAACAAATACATTTTCAATATATAACGAAGACTTTTTTTTTTCATTTTGTTTTTTGTCATTTGAAGTTTATAACTGAGCGTATATATATGTTCTCCAACTGTATACATCTGTCCTTCCCCAGCACCCTCTTGCCCACGGAACAGTCATTATACCACTTGTGTCCCTGCATGTAGTCCAACCTGTCTATTCTTGAATGGGCCACCACATTGTAGTGACAATGAGGGTTGTGTTCCTGGATGTGTATGTGATGATGGGTTTGTCATGAAAATGCAGATTTGTGTGCCTCTGGAACGATGTGGCTGTGTGGACAGGAATGGCACAAAACACCAAGTAAGACAATGTGACAATTTGGACAGTTTTGAAAAAGAGCATATGGTCAAAGTATGCTGACTGTCTGTGTTTTTTCAGTTCAGTGAACACTGGTACACGGATCACTGCAGTCAGAAATGTGAATGTGAGAAGGATGACGGAATAGGAAAGATTGACTGTGATGATGAAGATGAGTGTAATAGAAATGCTGTCTGCCTTCAAAATGAAAAAGGCGATTATTACTGCCAGTCTACAGGTAGACTATATGCCACAAATAAGCTCTGCAATGTACCTAAACTATACTTTTGTTCCTATTTATTTAACTGCTTTTCTTGTTTCCCCGCAGGCTTCGATGACTGTACTGTCAAGAGGGGCCCTAAATATAGAACATTTGATAAAATGAAGCATGACTTTAAGGGTGAACACTCCTACGTGCTCGTGAGGACCAGAAACTTGCCAAATAACCTTCCAGATGTCTACATTGAAAGCATCAACACGCCCACCTTAGATCATGTCGGTGATAGTCAGCATGAAAATGACAGCAGCAGTGAAGAAGAGCAAAACAGCAGGGAAGATGATGAAGAAAATGATGACGATGATGATGACAGCAAAGAACATGATGAACACCACAGATTACAAGAGCTTAAGATCAGAGTGTACAATCACACTGTGGAGTTCAAGAAGAATCGGAAACTGACCGTATGTATTAACACATTAACTTATTAGCATTTTACTGTGGCACAGTGTGATGCTACCTACGCATAGACATTTGTAAAATCAGTCGGAGAAAGAACTAGCTCCTCTTCACATTTTCTCTTCAAGGTGTTACAACTGTAGTGAGGGAGATGATGTTATATGTGCTAAATTATGCTGTGTTATAGCTTATTTCATTTGTAGGTATAAGACAGAGGAAGAGAGACAGGGTGTAAAAAACAGCAATAGCAATATTCCATGTTTATCCAGCGCCTAGATGTTATTGTGTCTGTGTGTGAGTAATATAATCCTGTGAATTGCAAGTTAAAAGTGGTACTGAACCTTAAATATCTTTGAGCACTAACTGTATTAAAACTCTGATATCCTGCATATTAACAGATTCTGCAATTATTTTTTTTTAATAAGACCAAAATTCAAAACCCTGAAAAATAGTGTGGATGTTACCAAAATAGCTCATTTTAGCTAAATGAAAATTATGTTCACTTTTAGTAGGCTACATTAATCTTACAAAAATTACAAAGAAACTCGGCCATGCTAGCAGCTCTGCAAATTTCTAGCTATATAGTGCAGAGCTTTTAGCGAAGTGCATCATCATGATAATATGTTGACAATGAAAACGTGCCAAAGTTAAGCGAGTATAAGACTGTAAACGTTATAATGTACTATGTGTGTGAATTAGTATCATACTAGCATGCTAACATTAGCTATTGCGCACTGAAGGCTGATGGAATGTCAATAACTTGCACGTATTTGGTAATATAGGAAAGACTTCATGCTAATACACAAGCTTTCACAAACAACAAAAATGTATGTTTTGTGAATCTCTTCATGCAACAAACATAATAATACAGCAGAACAGACCTCTACATATACTTCAGTTATATTAAATCGCACTGAGAGATTTTTTTTTCTCTTCAGGTGGATGGAAAGTCAACTGATACGCCCATCTCAGTAACTGGTGGTCTAAAGATCTGGGAGCGTTCCTTTCGTATCTACCTACAAACTGATTTTGGCTTGTCAGTGAAGTTTAATGGACACCATTCAGCAGGTAGCCAGTTTACGCCCCCTGTAAATCTAACATCAAAAGCAGATAATATAAATTCTTAAATGTGTCATTCAACTTCAAGCTAATAAATAATTAGTTATTTCCTCGGTTCATACTATGTATTAAATGCTCATATTTATTCTGCAGAGATTATCTTACCACACATTTATAGAAGGAAGGTGGAAGGCCTGTGTGGAAACTTTGATGGTCAGAGAAAGAATGACAAGATGAAGCCAGATGGTACCATGGCCAGAAGCACTCAAGAGTTTGGAGAGAGCTGGAGAGTGTGAATGCCAGATGAAACACTGTCTTTGAATGTGGATGAGTTTAATTACTATCAGTTACATAAAACTCCATATGGATAAATACGAATAGATGATTGTAATGATTTTGTTTTTTTCTTTAGCCAGCGAGTGTTGTCTTTACCTAGCTTTTCAGGGCTATGACAATGTTTTCTTAATATCAGCATATCTATTTTCTCATGAATTTTTTTAGTTACTTATCTCTTTCTTATTATTTCTACATATATTTGAAATAATCTATGTACTCTGCATGATTATCTCTCTAACTAGACTGTCCCACACTATTTATACAAAGTTAATATTTTTTAGCATAGATTAATGTCCTCATCAAAGCCAAACATGATTAAAATGCATAACTGCAAATTGAGCTATTATTATCATTGGATAATATTTTAAAAATTTTTTAAAAAGTGTGTGGTAAATGATTACATTTCATAAGGTGTATTTGACTTCCTGCATTGTTGAAGGGTTTCTGATGAACCCATACTACTCTAATAAAAATGCACCGTAAGCAGATTTGTGTTGCTTTTTGTGCATTTAATCACAAGTGTAGTTACAGCAGCATTCCTGACATACACGCTCACATTTCTAAGGTACAACCCATTAACCACCTGTAGTACAGGAGGAACACCAACCCAAAACCAAGGAAAAACTAATAACACAAAACCTCTGTAACATGATATGGACAAGGAAGGTGATTGTTTTTTTTTCTAGCAAACAATAGGATTGTTCTTGCTTGAAAAGCTTGTCTGTATCTGTATGAGGCCAGGTTTGTGTGGAATCCTCAGCAATCACACAGAGCCATGGATTTGTTTTTTCTGTGCCTTTTTCTTTTCTTAAGGTTTCTCTGTGATGGTAAGTGAAGCAATGCCTACTGACTACTATTTAACAGTTTTAAAAACTTATGGCACAATTATTTCATAAGACAAAAATGTATTTCAGACATATATAGATATATTTTCAAAGTGCTGCTTTAACAACAGCAGATCCTACTTTTAGATGCTTTAGATTTGTAAATTGGTTGATGTGTTTTCAGCTGGATCCTCTTTAATGTTACTGATAGTTCATGTCCCTGGAGATATAGGTGAATGCATGGTCAACAATTCTGGTGCTTTCTCTCTATTCTGGTGTTGTTGGATTTCACTTAAGTAGCTAATGTAAACAACTTTACACTTTTTAGAGTTCTAAAAAAAAAGCACTGCTAGTTTTATGGTTTGGAGCTTGAGGCGGTTATTAGTGACATCTGATCATATTTGCTTTCCTGTGCTGAGCCTCCTTCAGCTGGTTCTTCAGCTGGTTCTGCTACTTGAATGCATATCTCAGGAATGGACTGAGTAGATCTGAATTTATAAATGTCTATCATGGTGCTTGAGCTGATGCTTATGCTACAGTCTGGCAGTGGACAGATGCAGAATAAACTTCAAACTGGCAGGAAAAGTAATGTCACTACTATGTATTTAAGTCCTCATGCTTTTGGTACCGTTTGGGCAAGAAAAATTATGTCATAACTGTGTGTTAAGAACATGTATTTAAGGTTGCTTTTGTTTTTTTTAATTTAAATATGTTTTCACATTGTTGTCATTATCTTTCCATTTTCTAGCCCAAATACCAGCTCCAACTACCACACTGACAGGTAATACCCACAACAATCTTTGTACAATTAGCCATCGTGTTCAGTGCAACAGACGCTGCCTTGCCTCCATCTCAACCCCACAATGATAATCTAGATTTTTTTTGTCACCTACTGAAGCTACAACTACACTCACAAGCCACTTTGTTAGGCACACCAGGTAGACATGATGGGAGCTCAAAGAAAGCAAGAAGATATGGAGGCATGGTCACGATGCTCAAACCAAGTATCAGAATAGGGAAGAAAGGAGATTTAAGTGACTTTGAATGTGATTTTGTTGTTGGTGCAGACTGGTTGTCTTAGTATTTTAAGAATCTGCTGATTTATTGGGATTTTCCTATACAAAGATCTCTATGTTTACAGAGAATGGTCCAGAAAAAAAAAAGAAACTATCCAGTGAAACTGTTCAAGGCATTTTTACCCAGTTCTCTGGGTGAAAATACCTTGTTGATGTCCAAGGTGAAATGAGAATGGCCAGACTGCTTTGAGCTGATGCTAAGGCAACAGCAACTAAAATAAAACATTCATTAGAGCCAAGGTGTGGAGAACTCCATCTCTGAATGCTCAAAAATATGTTGATTACAGAAGTAGAAGACCACACCAAGTGCCGTTCTTCTCAGCTAAAAACAGAAAACTGGCGCTATGATTCAGAGGCAGAAGCAGATTAGATGTCTGGTCTCATTTCTACTGTGAGTGTTTAGATGGTAGTGTCAGAATTTGACATAAGCAACATTAAAGCATGAATCCATCTGGCCTTGTATCAACAGTTCAGGCTGCTGCACAAGCTACCTGAGTATTGTGGCAGACCATGTCCATATCTTTATGACCATGTCTTGGTGGCTGCTTCCAGCAGGATAACATCCCATGTCACAAAGCTCAAATCATCTCAAACTGGTTTCTTGAACATGACAATGAGTTCATTGTACTCAAATGGCCTCCACAGTCACCATATGTCAGTCTAACGTGTAACTAATGAAGTGTTTCCACCGCTCTCATTCCATTTAGTAATCCTTACTTACTCCTGAACCCTAACGGCTTTGTAGGCTGTCCACAAAACATTTCAGAAATTCCTCAATCTGACAACACATAAACAACTACATTTACTACTGTTGCATTTATTCAGTATTGAATATTATTCATCTTTTTGATTACTGTTTGTGAGATCATTATTTTAAAGTATATTTAGAAATAGTATGTTGCAATTACAGTTACAAATATGTGCCATGCTGATCATGCAGTTTCACGCCAGAAGCTGTGGTGTGTGTGCTGTTTCCAGGCTGTGCAGGTCCACCAGTGCTATGCTGCCCTGGACAAAACTCCAGTTGTTTCAGGGGGTGTTACTGTGATCAGATATGTCTGACATTTGGTGACTGCTGCCATGACTACAGGTCAACCTGTACGGAATGTAAGTGAGAGTGAACATGCAAAATCGCAAGGTATGCATTCATGCATGAATTTGAGGATTTAGGACTCAGGGTTGAATGTTTATGATGCAACTCTTTCTTCTCTGCTACAGCTGTGACCCAAGTACCAACAAGAAAACAAACCACTGGGAACAACAATCTAATATATACAGATACAAACATCACCACACCACCACTCAATGCAGAATCTGCACTTAATGTGAGCACAGCCTCAGCATCCACAGTGCCGATATCTACAGCAACCAGCCAGACAAGCAGTGATACATCTACACTAGCAATTAAGAAAACATCTTCAGTTGTCTCCACTGCAACAGCACCCACCACCGCTACGCTCGCAGATATCGAAACAACTTCAGTCTCTGATTCTACACCAACCAGCCAAAAAAGCAGCACTACTGCATCTAAACTTTTAGATGGCCTCATAACATCAGTCTCCACTGCTGCAGGTTGGTCATTGTCTAAATGGGCCTACAGTATATCATGACAGACATTTTCATAATCACTGGTAGGACAAGCACAGGAGAAATTATTAACAGCAGTAATGGCTCAGTTCTCAGTATACCAGCCTGTGTAATAGAGAGCATCATTCAGAAAACAATAAGAAATATACTTTCGTACTATGGAATGCCAAATTGTCTCCTATTAAAGATATTTTAAAAGTTTATTCTTCGTTTTCCTGAAAATGCACCAGAATTTTCAACGTTTATGATACGTATGTTAAAGTATTTGGTTTACTGTTTACATCAATGATGATTTCTGAGATAAAGAGGATTTTACTGCTTAGACTTTTAACAGTTTTTATCTATTTCTAGAAAAAAATATCTGCTATATATCAGGGATGTCAAACTCATTTTACATCAATGTCCACATACAGCTTACTTTGGTCTTAAGTGGGCTGGATGAGTGAAACTCCCGTTTGGGTCAGTGTAACGAAGTTTAACTACACATTAAATCCCTCAGATATCTTAATATAAGAAAAAGAAGTGCAGAGATAGTGGTGATAGCTCAATGCCCAGAACATTTCCTTTTTTGGGGGCTTTGTTTTCGGGGGGGGGGGGGGGT
>VVHJ01013845.1:6287-21476 GCA_015107715.1 Tylochromis polylepis | reverse complement strand
CGAGCACATCTGGGACATCATGTCTCGCTCCATCCACCAACGCCACGTTGCACCACAGACTGTCCAGGAGTTGGCGGATGCTTCAGTCCAGGTCTGGGAGGAGATCCCTCAGGAGACCATCCGCCACCTCAGGAGCATGTCCAGGTGTTGTAGGGAGGTCATACAGGCACGTGGAGGCCACACACACTACTGAGCCTCATTTTGACTTGTTTTAAGGACATTACATCAAAGTTGGATCAGCCTGTAGTGTGTTTTTCCACTTTAATTTTGAGTGTGACTCCAAATCCAGACCTCCATGGGTTGCTACATTTGATTTCCATTGATAATTTTTGTGTGATTTTGTTGTCAGCACATTCAACTATGCAAAGAACAAAGTATTTAATAAGAATGTTTCATTCATTCAGATCTGGGATGTCTTATTTTTGTGTTCCCTTTATTTTTTTGAGCAGTGTATTTGTAAAGCCTTTTGTCTCACTAGACTGTGTTTTAACTTTTACATGTCTTTTAGCTGTTTTTTTTTAATTTAATTTCAAAGGTTTAGATTATGGTTTTACTTGTCTGTTGTGCAGCACTCTATTTAAAGTCTGCTGTTCTTAAATGTGCTACATAAAGAAAATGACTTGATTAAATCCTCCACATTTTTACTCAACGCCTTTAAACTGATCAAACTGCAGTCCAATTAAAAAAAAAATTATTCTTCAATATTATTTCCAAAGTGCTTCGCTAAGAGTGGCATAGAACTTTCAGGATGTAAAGATTTTACACACGCCATCAGTTTCTTTTGGTGTCCACATCAGCAGCTAGAGTCCAGGACTTCCATTGGGTCTTTTAAGGTGGGCCCAGGAGTGTGCGTCACTTTCTATGAAAGAGCTGCATAAGCAGGATGTCACGTGCTCCACTCAGTTCTTATGCATTCCACTTCATATAGCGTGAACGTGACTCTAAAGCTTTAGGCAGTAAGAGAGGCCCCATGCACAAAATGCATGAACCTAATGACCTCTCGTCAGTCTAGTTCTCCCCTCCCCCAACTTTTCTTTATGAATGGTCTAATACAGATCTCCCCGGGGCTTTGTTGTACTTTACTATGCTGAACCCACTGACATTAAGACGACCATAGAAATAAGAATAACCACCATTATTAAAGTTCTAGAGAAAAAAAAAACTTGCATCAATTAAGAGTTTAACAAATCAAATAATTTTTTACATTTCACTGCAGTCACTCAAATGCATGATTTAGAAAAATTCAAAGTTATGGATTCATTCTGAATTTGTTAAAATTCAAATTCGTACACTGTCAGTGTTTTAAAAAATGACAAATGTGAAAAAAGTAATAATCTTAAACTGAAAACAATGATGATATAATGTTTAAATTGGCTGCTTCATGCAAAGCAAAGCTGGTTTTATCTAGTAATTTAAATAAAAAAGATCATGTAAAATTATCAAATAATTTTGATTTAAAAAGACCCAACAGATTTAGGATCACATTTATATTCACTGATATACTGATACAACCTCCCACCGATACATGATGCTTGTATTTCATGCCAAAAGGCACTTGTGAAAAGACAGCACTTTAAATTACCCACAATTGAGTTTGTGGGTTGTACGTCTGTACCACTGCTTTCTTTGTTACCACCATTCTGCTACTTATGCTTCACCATAATAACGCTGCCTAAATATACAATATCAACGTGAAGTAAGACACTGTTGAATCCAGAAGTGTGCCTAATACTAAAACGATCATTTAATTGCTAAACGAAAAGTGACAGTAAGCTGTCCTTAACGATTCAGCTTCAGGGACTCAGTGAGGAAACCTTCTGTAAAAACACACACAGGCAGGCTGAACATGTCACGGACATGCCTCAGGAGCATTTTTGAGCAATTCCCCAAATGCTAAAGTATCTTCTACCTCTTCTTGTAAAATGATTCATAATGCTAGCTATACCTGAAACTTCACAGTGCCAAAAGGCACTTGTGAAAAGACAGCACTTTAAATTACCCACAATTGATTTTGTGGGTTGTACGCCTGTGCCACTCCTTTCTTTGTTCTAGGTCAAAAAAAGGTCAAAAAACACATTTGTTCACACAATATTTCTGATGATATTAAATATTATCCCTCATAAGTTCATTATTCCATTTTAACTTTCAGTACCCATGCAGCACAACATTACTATTTAACCTACAATAGTACTCTGGGAGCACCCTCCACACAGGTTTCTGAAGCCATTCATTTTGTAACATGCTGGTCTGAAATATACTAGGTTTTTCTTTCGCCCAAGTTCCACCTTTCCACCAGGTTACATGAAATTCAGCTGAGTCATCTTGCTGAGTTTCAGACAGCCAGTCAGACAGCACTGATCACATACCTCACCTGGTAGCTGTACACGACATGACAAAGCTGCAACCAACAGTTAGTTCACTACTGGATAAGCATGAGACTGAATGCTTATCTTTACTAAAGATGGTCTTTATTGTGCCTAAAGTGTCACACACTCGATCAAAGGTGGCTGTAAAAGGAATAACTGACGTGTGGCATTTTGTTTATTCCATCTAAAATTATTTGCTGATGATATATTTTTTTAAAAATCCTGTACAATGTATGCATACTTGTCTTCTTGTTTGTAACGTTGGAAACAATCACAAACACAAATAGCTGGTCCTTGGGTCCTAGTGGCTGTCAGGGTCATTCAGGGTTCAAATGCTCAAATCAATGTTGCCCCCTACTGGTGAGATTTCGGAATGTCTGCGTGAGCAAATGTGTAATCATAATTGAGAGTATGCCCAATTTCTAATTGTGTACCTGTGGCTACAACAGCAGTTTTATCACCTGATCCTCATGGTGGGTTTTTAGATATTAACCTACTCCATCTTCAGACTGAGAATAAACTTAAAGCATGAGTCAAAACTGCAAACTATGTACAGCATGTAGTCTCACTGGACTGCTTTCAATGAAGAATATCAACGCGTGCCATTTAGTGTTGTAAATGACACACTGGGCCTCAGTGGGATTTAATGTATGTATAAAAAATAAATAAATGCAGCTTAAACTTAAATAAAGGTTAAATAGAAAAGAAAATACTCCCAGCTATAAATATTCCCTTAAAACCTGCAAACAAAACTTTCTGTGTACATTTTAAAACTTAAAATTATCTGACACATTTCCTTTGCTCACTTTAGGAAACTTTCTTTTATAAAAAAGGAAACAAGGTCTGAAAATTAAATTTGCTGATTTTTTAAAATTTCCCTTATTCTCAATTACTAGTTACTAATTTTATCTATAATATATTTAATAACAAAGTTATGTATTCTACATTTTGATTGTTGCTTGTATCTATCAAATATCAACGTGAAGTAAGACACTGTTGAATCCAGAAGTGTGCCTAATATTAAAACGATCATTTAATTGCTAAACGAAAAGTGACAGTAAGCTGTCCTTAACGATTCAGCTTCAGGGACTCAGTGAGGAAACCTTCTGTAATGTCTATCTATCCGTCCATCTATTATGGATCACAGAGGCAGAAGTCTTTTGTAGAGACACCCAAAGCTCCCTTCTACCCGGATACCTCCTCTCCCTCTTTTTAGGAGATACCTACGAATGTATTTGTTTCTTACCTTCCCACAGCAGCAGACTCTGAGGGGCTACAGAGGGCCAGATCACAAGACTGTTGGGCTCATAAAGTGGGTTGGTCAGACGCTCCAGCTCCTGGGGCCGATTCACCCATGACCAAAGGGACACAGTCTTTTCAGGCAAGCACAGTCTGGCTCTGGGAAAAAGATAGAAATGTGTCAGACTGACCAATAAGAAAACTGCTTACCTAGAGTTTCTAAGAGTGGGCTGGTAACCTCACATAAATGAATGAGCTGGAAATATTTATTTTCCTTTTCTAATAAAAACTTTAGAAGTGGCTTGGAAAGTTACCTAATCCACGGCTGTTTTATCAGAGGTGGTTCACAGTTGCAGGGAGAGCATCATGATTTTTGCATGACCAAACTATCAGCAATACAACAAATACTAACAAATGATGTATTCTCAAACTACGTAGGGTGACACCCACACTGACACCCACATCACACAACTGAAAGCATAGGCCTGACATAAACTGGATCTCTAACATCAGCTAACTCCAGTCTTACCTCTCAGCTGCACTGTTGCCCAAGAACGTCCCAAACTGAGAGGCGTAGGCGTGTTCGAAGAGCAGCACCAAGAAACTCTCGTTGAATTCAAAGGAGCAGGGAAACTGGCGAAGGATCTGCCACACACAGTCCAGGAAGAGAAGAAAGACAGGGGCCTCATGGCGAGGCTTGCTGTTGGAGAAGGCAGACTGGGAACAGCGCTGCTGGAAAGGGTGACCGGCCTGTGTGAGCAGTCAAAGAGGTGAGAGGGGAGCCATGAGTAGAAACACCCACACTGTGGAGGAGAAGGTGGAAAAAAGACAACATTTGGTTCTAAACAGTGCATCAACGCTCACCTGGAGCCACTCCCGCTCTACCAGGCTTTGAAAGCCTTTAATGGTCCTGCAGCCAGGATCCAGGATGATCTGAGCCAAGGAGGTGACCTGCAGGGTGGAGTCTGTCCCTTCTGTACCGTGAACAAGCACCGACGCTCCCTCCCTGAGATAAAAACACAAGCCAACAGTCTGTCACTGCTTGCTGTTTTTCGAGTTTATGTTTATTGGGACAGGTGTGCAACCAAATGAAAAACAGACCTGTCAATACACTGAGCAGCCAAGCAGGCAGTGGTGAGGATCTCTTTGACATTAGCTTGCCAGTTGGAAGCCTCCAACTTGCTTAACCAGCGGTCCATGCTGTGGGACTGGTCGTTACATGCCTCCACCAACTTAATCAGGCTCTCCTGAAGGACATTATACCTGCAAGTAACAGATTTATGAAGATCATTTAAATTAACTACTAATTTCAATCATGCAAAAACATCATGTGCAAAGAAGTGCTAACCCACACAGTTTCCACTTTATCTAGTCTTCTTGGTAATACTTTATAATACAGCCTGCAATTAAGGGTGTAATTCCCTTTTAATTAAATGAAATTTTTATTTTTTTTATTACAATCTCATTATATTTACCTGCATTTAATTAAAAGTAGGTACACTAGAATGAGGGGGTAACAAGTCAGCTTTTTACAGGAAATTAAAACACAGGTAAATTTAAGCTGTGCAATTTCATGGTAATTTTTTAGAAAAACATAAGCTGTATTTTTCAGAGGACAGGCCATATTATGGAGTGGATTAATCATACCTTTTTTACATCTTTATTTTTTAAATATTCATTAAGTTGATGTGCATGATGGACATTCCCTCAGCTTACAAGAAAAAAAAACAAATACCTTCAAAATCTGCTGGCCTATGTAACCTTATAATGATGAATGATGAAGCCAAGTATTTTTTTTCTTTCACAATCACTGTTCAAACAAAACTTTCAAAAGGAGTGTGCAGGAAGAGAGTGTCTCTGTTCCTGTTAGGCAGTTAGTTAGGCAAGGTTAAGCAACTCCATAATCCAACCCATGCCGGGAAAAGTACAGTGTACTTACAATGTAAGATGGGGGAATATTGTTTGTTTTTCTGCAAAATTTTCAAGAAAGTTGATGCAGTGCTTAAGATGAATTACTCTATCATTTGCATTTGCTTTCCTGCAAAATAACCAGAATTCAGGCACTACTTAAATGTACTGACAGTATAATTTTCCTTTGTTTCCTGTAAAAAGGTGACTTGTTACCCCAGTATTCTAGCATACCTACCTTTAAGCATTTATAGGCAAATATAATGACATTGTAATTTCTAATAAAATAAATTGAAATTCCATTTAATCATAGGGGAATTGCACTGCAGCAGACTCTAAATAGGCCATATTACAAAGTGTTACTGTCTTCTTAATATCAAGGTGACCAATCACCTTTCAATGGCCTTGTGGATCCTCCTCCACTGTGGGTAGTTGGCCTCCAACTCAAACCCTCCACCTCGGGCTTTGGCCTGCTGAGCAACATTGATAGCGCGTGTATCGATGATGTAACCACGTTTTCCTGGCCGCAGAGTGGCGTTGATCAGCTTCTCGTCCTCCTTGCACCGTCGCCCGTTGGTGCCCGTCAGTGGCTGTCCTGCTCGCATCATCACCTGAAAGTGGAAGTGATTTGTCAGCCGCTATAATGTTCAAATACACAAACGATGAGAAGCAAAAGAGACGGTCAAAGCCAGAGAGTAGTTATTTGTCCTTGCGCTTACCATGCCATTCTTCTTGTGATAGTAGCTAAGTACTGGAAAACGGCCACCGTGACGGAAAGTAGCTACTTTCTTCAGCGTTTCGTCATCAACATCTTTGGGTACTGCCACTAGTGGGGGGTATGACGGACACAAGCTGAAGTCTTTGTTGACCTCACTCAGCCTCCACTCATCTGTCTGCAAAGAGATGTAGAGGGGACGGAGAAAACAAAAAAAAGGTCCAGTAACCCTGATTCAAATGAATTACTGTGTAATGTCACAGCAGAGACCTAAACATACCATGGACTCCAAATCTTTAAAGGCATTCTGGGGAAGAAATGAATTCCATCCATCCTCTATGACTTCAAACATAGGCCGGTAGAAGAAAGGGTACATCAGGGAGACTGAATCAAGAGTGGACAGAGCCTTGAGAGGAATGAAAACATTTACTCGTTATTCACAATTTTAATCACATGCAGAATTTAACTTGACATGACAAAAACAAAGAGAGCCTGAGAGAAAAATATAGCGTAGCTAAAAATAATCACTCTCCTTCTGACAGGGAGCCTTTGTTCTTACCTCGATAGAGCTGGCAATGTTGAGACACTCCTCCATGCCAGTGATTTCAAGCTGAATCACTCTTAAGTCTTTGCATTTGACAGTGATGTGCCCCAAAGACCCCACAAATCTAAAATTTAAAAGGTGAGCACAACAGAGAGGATGGATGTCATGAACAAACACAGAGTATCAGTGAACTACTCTGAGGCCTACAGCTGGGCTTTCTGTGTGTAATTTGCAATGTTATCCTGATTTTGGGTTTCTGGAAGAATCATTGAAACACAACTGTTTGTCTGATTGTAGAGCCAGTGATTGTTATTAAAGGCAGTCTCAGTACTCAGTACGTAAGCGCTAAGCAGCAATGTCCCCAAGCTACAGACGAAAGAGTGGACTGGCCGGTATCCAAGTACAATGAGCTGCATAAATCCATTCTAAATGGATTAATCTGGAAGTATCTGCATGAAGTAGGCAGGAGGATTTATGAGCCATTTGCTTTACAATGAAAGAGACAATACAGTGCTGTGAAAATGTATTTGCCCGCTTTGGGTTTTTTTTCCTGCATATTTGTCACACTTTAATGTTTCAGATCAAATATTTTAATATTAGACAAACATAACCTGAGTAAATACAAAATGCAATTTTAAAATTATTTCATTTATTAAAGGAAATAGCTACCCAAACCTACCTGGCACCATCTAAAAAAAACTAATAACTTGTGTTTTGCCACCCTTGGCAGCAAGAACTGCAATCAAGTGTTTGTGATAACTAGCAATGAGTCTTTCAGAGGTAGACTTGTGTGTTTCAGACCAATGTCCTGGTGCATAACTGAAGTGTGCTTGAGTTTCAGGGCATGAACTGATGACCGAACATTCTCCTTCAGGTTTTTCTGGTAGAGGAGAACTGATCATTACAGCGAGTCATCCAGATCCCGAAGCAGCAAAGCAGCTCAGACCATCACACTACCACCACCATGTTTGACTGCTGGTATGACTTTTTTTTTTTCTTCAATAAAATGCCATGTTAGTTTCATACCAGGAGGAACTGGACTCAAACCTTCCAAAAGGTTCAACTTTTGTCTCGTTAGTCCACAGAGTATTTTTCCAAAAGTCTTGGGGATCATCAAGATTTTTTTGCAAATGTGAGACGAGCCTTTGTATTCTTTTTGGTCAGCAGTGATTTTTCACCGTGGAACTCTCCCATGGATGCCATTCTTTCTTATTGTTAAATCATGAACACTGGCTTTAACTGAGGCAAGCGAGGCCTTCAATTCTTTAAAGGTTGATCTGGTTTCTTTTCCGACCTCCTGGATGAGTCAGTGTTGATCGGCTGGGCACTCCTGGGAAGGTTCACCACTGTTCCAAGTTATTCTCCATTTAGAAAACCCATAACAAAAACCTAGAATTGAACCTTAAGGTCGTCTACAGGTTATTAGGCCAATAGTGGAGGAGAAACTGCCAGAAAGGTCTCTATCAGTTAAGTACTAGGAAAACCTCTTGAGGCCTGTGTGTTCAACCTGATCCTTAAGATGGTCAACTGTAGTAAAATGTTTAAAACGGTACAATTACCAGAAATAGCAGTGAAGCCATTAACAATTTTGAGAAAACCAGATTGTTTGCCACTATAAGCCCTGTGTCTTTAACCAGTCAATGTTAGTTTTTCTAACCAGTTTAACTATAAGCAAGTTAAGCATATGGGCACTATTAATAAATAATAATCAGATATGCAGCATGCACTAAAAAACAGGTGTAACTCAAAGGGATTTAAACAAATGCATGCCCTACTAACCTGCATCTATTTAGGTAGGGCATGTACCATTTTCATAAAGCGTTTACATAACAGTCATTTAGAAAAACAACAACACAAAGCTGTCACCTCTTCTCTATCGAGTCAATGTTTGAATGAAGCAGCCACAGCTCCTCCGTGTTGTCCTGTCTGGATGAAAGAATCAAGTGATGACCAGTCAAACACAGAGTCCCCTCCACAGTAGGCATGAAAGGCCTGTGTAGGACAACCCCGTCCACCCTGGGTGTCTTTATCAGCTCTGCAAACTCCATAATCTGACCAGACAGAAAGAAAAAGACGCGGTGATTTTACAGCATAAGGACAACGCTATTGGTTATGTTATGTTACTATTATTGTAAGGACAGGCCAGCACGAGCTCTGTCGACATATATGAGACATATATCGTGTACGTCCATGTCGGTTAACAGTAAAGATAAAAAAAAGTACTACAAAAATCGGTCATCTTGATAAACTTATTCGATTCCGGAAATTAAACCGCTAACGTCAGCTAGCAGGCTAATCGTGACAGAAAAGCGGATAATTTGCCATAAAAAACGGCCGACATTTCAAAATTCAAGCCAAAACACAAACATCACGTACAATATAAATATTAAAAACAACAAGGCACGTTTTTCATCAATACTAAAAAGATTTATCGTAGAACTACCTGGCAATGTTTTCTTTTATTTGGTCACAGGGCGATACTGGTACGTTAAGAAAAACACGCCGACTGGAAACAACCGACTTTGCTCGGCTCAGTTTTGCATCCCAAATTCCGCAATTCTTCTCTAAAACGGGAAGTGACTCTACGCTCTCCGGTGTATTTTAACATTAGCGTTACACTTTAAATCTGTAAAGCTGCCGAAGAGCTTATAATGTCCACATATTAGATATAAGTATGTTTAAACCATCCATACGGCAACGCAATAGAATTAGTTAGAGTTTAGTGATTTGGAGGCAGAGGCAGATCTGTGCTTCATCTACGAGGCTTCTGAAAATCCGTGAAAGGCTGTTTCATTTCAAAGTCTCTGTGTTTGGGGGTCTACCGACGAATATCAAAAAAGGTCACTAGGTGGTGACATTGGAGTATTTTTGGGAGATTTCTGGCTTTCAGAAGTCTGAACAGTATTGCCCTGATTTCACCACGTACATAATGTAAGATAATATATGCGCTGTGAGTCATGTTAAACATTTAGACATGTTATTTAAGATTAAGCTTAAAACATTCCTTTTCGAGAAAGCTTATAGTTAGTGCTGGATCACGTGACCCTGAGCCATCTCTTTCTAATGCTGTAATAGGCTTAGACTGCTGGGGAGCTTCCCATGATGCACTGGTTTCCTCACGTACCTCTTTTCACTCCCAGCGAGTTTATACACCACTACTCAATTTAATCATTGGTAATTATTAAACTCTGGCGCTCTCTCCCCTATCTAATTGAGCCCGTTTCCATTGGAGATTTCTTCCTGTTAACATAGAGTTTGTCATTCCTATAGTCGCCAAGTGCTTCCTTATAGGGCTCATCTGGTAATCAAAGTTTCTTTCTAATATTGTAGGGTCTTTACCTTACAATATAAAGCAACTTGATGACTGTTGTTGACAATTGTTGCTATAGACTGGAAATAAAATTGAATTACACTGAATTAAAAAAAAGCAAAACAGAAAACAAATGTGAAAAGGATATATGATCCAACCCGGTGATGGATTCCTGATAATACCACTGATCACAGATAGGTATATAAGGTAAGACATCAGTAAGTCAGGTAAATGCACAACATGTAAACTAAGATGCAAGGGTATCAAGACTACTTAGACAACAACAAAACGACAAAATAAGTGATAACAACGAACTGCAGAGCATTTAAAGGACTTTAAATGGAGCAGTCCCGTCTCCATTTGAAAAAAAGGAACTTGAAGTGAACTGAAGACAGAGTTTTAACAGTTAATATTAAGTCCAATGATTCCAGGCCCCAAAGAAAAAAAGTCCAGTGTCAGGTCTTTGCGTAGTTCCAAGTACAGTTTGACAGTCTGGTGTGGCAAAGTTTAACAAGGAAAGCAGAGAGAAGTCATATCTGGCCTGAGGAGGAGAAGGAGGAAGAGGAGGAAGAAGGCGGGCGGGCGAGTGAGGGGGGGTAGAGAAGGAGGAGCCAGTAGGCAGCTGGCAGGGGCAGAACAGACACAGGAGACTTCAGTACCCTTAAACACAAATGACAGAGGAGGGGGGGACCTACTGACAAGGCTAAGCATGAGCTCAAACTAAACTGCACTTTTCTCCTTTATGGATGCTGATTAAATAATCAGGAGATTAAAAAGCTGCACACACTCATACTCATTAGAGATAATGACATTTTGACTCGTTCTTTAAAGATCATGTGTGCGCTGCATTAGCTGAAGGCGGCTGGGGAGTTTATTCTAAAGAAAAGGCGTGCAGCAGGGGGAAAAAAAAAAGAAGAAATGTTGCCTGAGGTTTTGTCTTAGCTCTCTGAATAGTGAGGACAACTGCCCACTGAGATCTTAAAGTATATGAAGGAACACACAAGGAGCCTGAACGGCAGACTCCCTAAAGAGGTGAACGCTTTTGGAAAGAGAAGAAGAATAGCAAATAGCTTGGCGGAGGCTACTGTAGACCATTTTGTTTTAGACATTCTGAGTATTGTGTGGGGGTGTGTGTGTGTCTGTGATGTATTGCAAATCAGCACGGTATTTGCTTCACTTGCAGCCTGTCTAAGCTTCACAATAGATGGTTTGCTCTGGGCCTTTCCAGCCCACATCATAGGGAGCGCTGTATAGACACCAGGGCTAAATTGAATGTGAAACCCAGCGATGCTTTACAAACCAAATAACTGCTCTTCTGGGGAACAGATGCTTTGCTGCTAAGAGATGGACTGATAAAAAAAACCCAACAACTTTCAAACCAAATACACACTTCACAGAATACAACAGAGTAACCTAATGTCTAGCTTTTATTTAACAGTATGCTCTGACAAATGTGAAGATGATTTAGTTTAGCATCTGTTATAAAAGATCCACAACCTACACAAAAAGGAGAATAACTTATAAATATAAAACTGGGTGAAGCATAATGACTGTAACTCCGTGGACCGTGGGAAATCACTGCATGTAACGCTTGCCAAAGATGTACCCACATTTCCCATTAAAGGTGCACTGACAGGCTCCCAGTTAACGTCAAACTGTGATCTGTTAAGTGTCCAAATTTGTCACGAGGGAACTGAATGCTCACTCCCACACTTCCCACAGAGCAATTTTTTGACATTTACTGAGGAGTTCCGAACATGCTGGAACATCGTCTGGCAAATTTTAGGGGCTGGATAATTAGTACCCACACCAACACCAATTACTCACCCGGGCTCTTCATTCATCTTCTGATGAAGACAATCTCATCCATGATTCACTCCTTCCCTTTAACCTTCTGTTCTGAATGGTTCTTGTTTGTGTGGTGTTATTTTGGGCATGTCCAGTGAATCAGAGCTGTCTGTCAAGGCAGATAATGACTTCGATGTAGGTGCGGAGTCTAACACCAGAATCTGTTGTGATTTTTCACTGTGACGAATGTCTGGATTTGCACTTCTGTGCTCCATCAGTAGACTTGTTGCATCTGATCAAGTTGATTAAGCTCCTTAAATGAATAGTGATCGACCTCAGTGTTGCTTTTTTAATTGTTTAGAACTTCTTTTTCTCTCATTCTTTGTCTTCTATTCCTGGTTTATAGTAATTTACATGCATAAGAAGACACAAAGAAACAAAAACAAAGCAGGGTCTGCCTTCTTAGATTTATACATCGATATTTTGGGGGTAATCATTCACATCGATAGAAGTGACCCATGGTAAAATTTAACATAAGCCAGATGGATGTTATTTACAGCATCAGTGGTACTCACACAAAGTAGAGGAGAATCCCACAGTCTTGTTATTAGCTTCTTATTGTCCCTTGTATTGATCTCTGAAATCATAACACAGCCTTGCCTACAGTGCATCATTGATTTGTTCAACCTGAACATATTGCTCACAGGATGCCACATTTACATTTGAAGTAAAGCCACACAGCTCCGTGGATTCCTTGACCTTGGGTGGAAATCACACACATACTGCCTAAATTATTTTGCGTACGACCCCCTTAGAAAACCATCACCCAGAACTGCTCTTAAAGAAAGCCTTATTATTCCTACCTTGTATTCTTTTGGCCCTCTGAGGTCTGTGTCACCCTGATCCCGTGCTATCTGAATGTGTCGGGGTTTTTTTTGTATGTTTAAAATAAATGTTCTCCAAACCAATTAAAAGAAAATATTCTTGGAAATTAGAAAAAAATATTTGAATTGATGCGCATAACAGCTATTTACATTGCTTTGTCTAAAAAATAAGTATTTTTTTGCTTATCTCTCAAAATGTTGGGGTTTAGGACCAGGTTTAGGGTCATCACTGATCTCACAGGGTTAAAGTTAACTCATCTCTGAGTCTCGCACACTTACCACTACTATAGGTTTGTGTTTTGCTTTTTTGTGTGTAAAATTATTCTTGTTACAAGAAAACAGTAATTAACTTGTTGTTGTATTATTTTGTTTTTTGATTATTATTGCTGTGAGGCCTTTTTTTTCACTGCCTACCCCAGGCCATTAGACCTGAGTGTGCTTCCAGAGTGCTGCTAACAAGGCACTGTTGGAGACCTACAATTCCTGAGGTAGTAATGAAGTTATACCTGCTATTCTGAGCCAAATAAATGGTGCTAGAAACATGCCTCTGAGATTTTGTTGACACGAGCATCACAGAGTTGCTGCAGATTTCTTGGCTGCACATCAATGATGTAAATCTCTCATTCACCCACATCCTAAAGATGCTCTTATGGATTGAGCTCAGGTTCCTGAGCTTACTGAAAGTAGTGGCACACGGTGTGGTCTTCTGCTGCTGTAGCCCAGCTGCTTCAAGGTTTGATGTGCATTCAGAGATTCTCTTATGCATTCCTTGGTTGTAACTAGTGCTTATTTGAGTTACTGTTGCCTGTTGTTGAAGCAGTCTGGTGTTCTCCTCTGATCTCTGCTTCAGCAAAGCATTTACACCCAGAGAACAGCCGCTCACTTCATATTTTCTCTTTCTCAGCCCATTCTCTGTAAACCCTAGAGATGGTTGTGTGGGAAAATCCCAGCAGATCATCAGTTTCTGAAATACTCAGACCAGCCCGTCTGGCACCAACAACCATCCCACGTTCAAAATCACTTAAACCACCATTCTTTCACATTCTGATGCACAGTTTGAACGCCATCTAGTCAGGCCTGACCCCTAAATGCGCTGAGTTGCTGCCATGTGATTGGTTGATTAGATACCTGCATTAATAAGAAGATGACTGGATGTACCAAATGAAGTGGCCAGTGAGTGTAGATTGTCTGTGTACAATTTTAGGGATGCTTTTGTCAGTTGAGTACCAGACATGGTATTTTGACTTTTTGTTTTTAAGTCAGTTTTGTTTCAGTTAGTTTTTTGGTTTTTTTTGTTGTTGCTCTTTTCAGTTTAGTTTTTTATTAGTTTCAGTGTTCGTTTTAGTGTTTTTTATTTAATATTTTATGGAAGGTACATGCCAGAGGCAAGATATAGGAAAATCAGCATAAGTGGCACATTAAAAAAAACAGAGCTTTTTGAAAGCAGTTGACTCACAGTTTTGTAGAGATGCTAAGTCTCAGTAAACACCAAAGCCTCATCAGGCAAGCTGTGATAATACAGACTGACAAGGAGTAAAGCTAAGGATGTTTTCTCTATGTTTTTCGTTTTTTGAGTTAGTTGTTTACAAAATCACTTCAGTTAATTTGGATTTTTTTTTCCTCCAAAAAAAATTATTTTAGCGAAGTAAAATGTATGTTTCACGTTAAATTTCAGTTTCAGTTTAGTTACAGTACCCTTGTTAAGTAGATAACTAGTTCAGACGAAATGTTGTCAATTAGGGCCTTCGGGAATAAAGACAGAGCTGTCGAGGATTCAGCACTAGACAGCTCCCATCAAGTCCGCACAGGCAGAACTGAGCAGACAGCGGGGGTGAAGCGGACACGATCCAATCAATCTCACATTGGATATGACCCTGCGTGGCAGCTCAGTGGGCACATTCTAATCACAGTTGTTGAGCCTGCAACGGACTCACCAGCTCTTTGTTCCCACATGTAACCCGAGGGGAGGGGGTGCTTTTCAGTATAAGCCTAACCCCTCTGAAACAAACCCCATCCTATATTTTCTATAGAAGTTACCCATATCTCTTTTTTTATATTCATAGTCTAATAAACATATACGACCGCGATAAGAAAATAACCTCATATGCGCTCACACGCACGGCCTAAACCACAGCAGGTCACGTAAACTCTCGGGAGTTGTGTTGCTTGATGGGTTTTTTTTCTTTCTTTTTTTTACGTAAGCGGAGGAGCTTCAGTTTTCATCACACAAACAGTGACTCCAAACTGTGTCAGTGTGATTGATTCAAACACTCAAGTCATCACCAAATCATCATCTACATTATGCAGTCAGCCCACTCCTGCATATTTTGGGGCTTCTAATGAGACACTAGATGGCAACCACGTTGGCCGTGAGTCTGTGTGTGTGTGTGTGTGTGTGTGAGAGAGAGAGAGAGAGAGAGAGAGAGCGGGGGGAG
>VVHJ01013839.1:4352-19015 GCA_015107715.1 Tylochromis polylepis | reverse complement strand
AAATGCTATTTTTCTAAATACCCACCTTGTAGATTTACCCTACCCTAATACTCCTTACTGTTCTCAAGGTTCTTGTAGGTATTGTTTTTAATGTTGTTGTTAATAATAATAATAATAAATAACTGCGTGACCTTTACCTTGAAAACCCCAATGCGGCTGCGCTAACTACGTAGCTTTGTTATCGTCACGTGACCTCTGACTCTTACACAGCGCCAACTTGTCGAGTTGTTACTGGTAAGTGCTAGAACTGATGAAATGTCTAGTAATGCGTTCTGCTGACGTTCGACTAAGAGTTATATAAGTAAAACTTTAGCTTTTCTCTCAGCGTTAAACTGTGCTCACCTGGTTAAACACCTGGCTAACGTTAAAGTTCGCGGTAGCGAAAGTAACTGAACGAGGAAGCGTTTCCAACGGTTGACAGCGCTGACAGTAAGTTTACTTTCAGTCCCCCGTGAAGAGGATATCATTGTATGTTGTGGGGCATTTTATCCCTTAGTATTAGAATATTGTGTTTTCCAAAGAACAGCAGTATAATGTTTGTTGTTAAGGTATTGAATGTTTTTAAACTGACTTGGAGACTTTTTTTTCTCTAATGGCTAATTATTATTGACTGTATCTGTTCAACTACAGTAACATTAACCAGAGGGATACCTTTCTTATATTACTCTGGATCGTGGTGTTGGGGTTGCATGATATCTGAGGCTGTAAAGCGGTAGTGTGTATGTTTTGACTGTACATGTACACCTCCATGTGACTCTGACGTTTCCTGCACAGCAAAGAAATTTGCATTTTTAAGCTCACGGGGGAAAGAGGACTCAGTCTTTAATAATGAATATTAGTTAAATTTCTTAGGTGTGCTGTTAGATATCAGCAAAAAGGCATCTTAACACACCATATTAAAGCAGGGCAAGCAATGGTATTCTTTTTCTTATAAAGGCTTCAGATATACTCTAAAACGTCTGTATGAAAGAGGACTTCTGCTAGTAATTGAATGACCTGTAATCACTTGATCTCTATCTGACATTTCTTTCTGATTTCTAGTGTTTGTGTTTTGTCATAACAACAGCCCAACACTTCCTAATTAATACAACTCGTAGTCACGTAGAGGCAGTTTTTATGCATTTGAGTCTTTCAAAGCTGATACTCAGAGAGTGTGAGAGCATTACCATAATTTAATCTTAACCCTTTCCCTAATAACTTAAACATCTAGTTCTGCAAAAAGCGAGGTCCAGATCAGTTTTAATAACTGTGAATTTTATGGTAACCAAAAATGTCTGAAAAATAATCAGTTGTTTTTCCCTAGGTTATTTTCAGTATGCGAAACAGACAGAGGGGATCCCAGCTGGGCTTGCTGCTCCTCGCCTCCCAGGTGTTTCAAATGGGTCTGAACAATATCCCTCCCATCACTCTGGCTGTCCTGGCTCTCAATGTGTACCTTTACCTATTCCCTGCTGCCCCACTGTTTCAGGTAGTTCCCAAATACACCTCTAATGATGGAGACAGAGTTTGTCCATTTTTAATGTCGACCAATATTTATACACCATAAGGTTCACTATTTTGTCTTATATAGTGCGGTAGCCCTGAAATAATTGTTTTAAAACTATGTTACTAAATTGTTAGAATATAATCAACAAAAAATGTATATTTACATTAATGGCAAAGTTGTTTATCAAGTAGAAATTCAGATTATGTGCAGATCTCATATTATCTAAAGTAAAAAGATACTTTTTTATGATAGTATTGTAAATAGCAATTAAAAAATATATTATCTCTTAAATTTCCTAGGCCTGTGTGAGTGTGCAGCAGGCCTACTGGTTTAAAGACTGGCGCAGACTCCTGCTGTCCCCACTGCACCATGCAGACGACTGGCATCTTTACTTCAACATGGCGTCCTTCCTCTGGAAAGGTAGAATGCTGGAGCAACGGCTGGGTGGGCCCTGGTTCCTTTACCTGCTCTCAGTATTCTCTCTGCTTACTGGACTGGTCTATCTAGTGTTGGAGGCATTGTTAACAGAGCTCATGCAGGACCAGTCGTACAGCATGGAGTGTGCTGTTGGCTTCTCAGGTATAAATTATAAGGGAAAGTTCTATAAGGCTTTATGTTGTAACTGATATAGAAGATTTGATCACTCTATATTTGTAAACATATATTGTATTATCTTCCACAATATGTCATGACCCACTATTTTATCTCTTTTTTCAGAAATGGCAACATTTCCTTATTCTTGTGTATTTATCTTTGTAATGATTGTGCTTCTAGGCGTCCTGTTTGCTTTGAAGGTACTCAATAACCATTACTACCCCGGACGTGTGACCTATGTGATGGGATTACCTGTGTCTAATCGCTATGCTAGCTGGGTAGAGCTAGTGCTTATCCACATAACATCACCTGGGTGAGTTACCTGTCCGTAATTCGTATCTGTAAATTAATCCGGACTCTGAATTTACTACCCAGATAGATATAGAGATACCGGTGTGAACACTGATGCATGTAGCAGGGCAACAGCACTTCCAGGTGCAATTCTTCAACGGAATGACCCATACCATGAGAGGAACAGTTCACAAATTGTTACTTTATGAACTTTCTTTAGTGTAACAAACACTATAGGAGATTTTATAGAAAAAATAGGTATCTTTTTAAAGAGTTCAGATTAAACAGGCGAGTGCCTGTAAAGCTAATTTCACTGTCTGTAAAACAGACCAGCTGGACTTGGCCATTAGAAGATTTCTTTTAAGAGACAGCCCTCTTAGTACACCACAAAAAAAGGTCAGTGGGCTTGCAAGTAGTGGTGGGTTTAAAAAATTGATTTCCCAATTCAAATCAATTTGAATAATCCAATATTGATTCATTAAATCCTGAAATTGATTTTTAAATATAAATGTATTTTGCCAGAAACGTCAGAATCTCAGCTAAAACATGCCATCGGGTGCTGAAAGCAGACATCTGACGGCTTCCAAAACTGCAGGTTTCATCACTCTCCGACCAAAATTCACTGAACCAGCAGCAAAAGGAGACCAACCAGACTTTTGAAAAACATTGTAATGAATTCCCTCTTATTCTTGCTGTTTTGCTTCCACCATGATAAAATCGCACTCCCTGCACAGCTCTCTTTTTGTGTACTTCGAGACCAATTCAACACCGAAGAATTTTCGACTTTTTGTGCCAAATTGCAAAACGTTTAGATTTGCCTCTAATAAACTTCTACTGCTGCATTTTTTTTCAAGCTGGTTATATGCTGTAAAAGACCAGGCCAGGAAAATCGCCTTCATTTATTTCTGTGTTTTATCCTCAGTCACTTTGACACAATGGCATTTCCTGTAATGCTTGGACCTCTGATGATGTCTCACAAGTGTCAGCTTTATTTTTATACCTATATTGAGTTTGTAATTGCAAAGAAATAGTCAATTCACTTTGGCCATGCCATTTTCCAGCAGGAACCTTGGAAAAACCCCTGGGGCTTTACAGATTAAATAAAAAGTGCAATATTGTAACTGCTTTAGGATCTGTTCTTAATTTGGAAAAAAATATATATGTAATTTACAAGGTTTAGAGGGTTCTTTCGACAGTACATGTCCAAGATAAATGATCATAATTATAATATTTCTAACTGAGTCAAAATCGAATTGAATTTAATTGAATTCCATCAGGACCTTGTGAATCAGAATTGAGTCAGTTGTAGAAATCAGTGACAATACCCAGCCCTACTTGCAAGCGGATATGAAAAATGCAAAGGGGATGTTTAATATATTTTTTAAATAGCACATGAAGGGCTACTATAGCTCAGAGAACAAAGAAGCATTAAAGTACTGTTCGGTACAGTCACTGATCAGAATCAGGTATTTGTGTTACAGATGATATAAATGCAAAACAGGTGCCTCCTAAAATTGCTAAACTCTTCTCTGTTTTTTCTTTTTTATTATCATTATATTTGAGTATCAGTCAGTATCCACAGAGGGTAAGGCTGGTGGGTGTCATTTCATGATTGAATCAACACACGCTTCATAAGGCTCACGAAATGTTCCATACCCACATCGGCTTCTCTCTGATCTAATACTGCTCCAGATTCAGACGCATCCTTAAACTGTGGGAAATTTCTTCTACTCACTGATGTGTGATTAGTATGCAGTTAGACTCGATGACAATTAGTAGTGTTTTATTTTAGGAACCCGTTGTTTGAGGCATTGAATTAAAATGTCCTGTAGATGGCAGTGTTTGATTAAACAGCAATGATCTACGCTTTCCTTCTTCAGGACCTCTTTTGTTGGTCACCTGTCAGGTATCCTGGTAGGTCTCCTCTACACCACTGGACCACTGAAGAAAATCATGAAGAAATGTGCAGGTCTGAATTCATGTTTCCCCCCCCTGTTTTCTTACATTTATATTAACGCAGCCACTCGTAAGATGGCAAAAACACCCTGGATGATTTAAAGTCTAAAGATTCAAGTTTCACTGAAACAAGTCGTAATGCTTTCCAGAAGCTTAATACGCTTCAGGAGTAGATCTGATTTAGATTATTGACTGACCTTGCAATAGCTCTTTTTTTTTTAGCAATTTTTTTATAAGTTTTATAAGTTGCATAAAGTGCGATAGAAAATATGTGATAGAACACTAGAGTCAGCTTTGAGAATGAATCCATGTACAAATATAAATATTTGTTAGTAACACTGTTTAAACTGAAACAATGTGGGAGCCCTTCAGTTGGTCTGCTGACAGGCCCCTGGGGGGGGGGGAGCTCTGGTGTAGCTCGCTGAAATGAGAGCAAGACTTTCATAAATGCAGCTAAACTTTGTTATGCTAATTAAAAACTAAATTGTCATCAGATCATAGCCAATGGCATTCTTCACTTGCTCTAAAGAGAGTGATTGGTCAATTGCCTCAACTTAAAGCAAACTACAGATGGAATAGATCAAGCTTTCTTGCAATACTTTTCCTACAAGTACCTGATATTTATATAGAATCTGATTACTGAGAGGAAAACTGAAATAGTCTGCATATATTTTCACCAGGGTTTGTGACATCGAATGGATATAACTCACAGCCCAGTGCCTACTACAGATCTTCAGGCTCTTCAGGTATGATGGCATTTACAGAAAATGACTGTATACTGAATAATATATTGTAGTCTTTGCTCCTTTCACGGGATTTGCAGACAGTAACAAGAGTATGCAATATGCCAGACTTAACCTTGTGTGTATGTGTGTCTCAGGCTACACTGGCACTGGTGGAGGATTCTCGGGAAACCATCAGTATGCACCAGGTTACACAGCAGATTATAGCTCATCTTATACAGGTGGACTGACAGAGGAAGAGCAGTTAGAGGCAGCCATCAGAAACAGCCTGAATGACAGAGGTAAGAGAGGAGGGGAGAGTTTTGATAAGTGGGAAAAGGGTTAGGGTGATTTTTTTTTTTTTATCTATGTGTTGACACTGGTTTATCTGTCCTGTTGTTGTTTTTTTTAGGTCAAACCCAGCAGAGAAGAGCTCCCCCTTCTTATGGTTTCCACCTCTCCGAAGATGCCAGAGTTGAGGAAATCAGGCAAATGAGACTGAGGAGGTTTAACAGATGAATGACAGACAGCGGCAGGAAAGGAGAACGTTTTATCGAAAAGACACTGTTCCAAATGCTGCATCCACAAGCTGAGGACGATTGTCCTGAATAAGAAGGTCCAACATCACAGCCTGGCACATTTAAGAGGTCTTTGTTGTATGGTGCTTTATGTTAAGGTGGCACTCAAATAAATTCATGTCACCTATGGAAAATGGCTTTGATGCTTAATAAGAGTTCAAAGGCTAACAAGCAGATTCGTTTTTGATCTATCTGATGACACTGAAAACAGCTTTAGATGCACATTCGGTAACAGAGATTAAAGGTAATATTAGTTTTGAAGTAGGTAGCAGACATGGTATTAAAAATGCTGTTTAATGCTGCTTTAAGTCTGTACTTGAATTGGAGAACTGCAACAAGTCTTATTTAAACACCACTATATTGACTTCAATCTGCTAGTGTTTTTTTTTTTTTTTCACATAAGCAATAAAGACAAGACGAAGTTTTGTTTAAAACGCCTTTAAAATGTTTACTGCGATGTCTCAGCATATGTTCAGCAACTTAGAGATCCAACGACAAGAGAATGAAATAAGAGTTATTATCCGTTTACTCTAAACTTCGGAAAGCCGTGATTGTATATTCTAAGAGTCTGGATGATGAAATCCTCTGACATCTGAAACATAATGTTGCAGGAGCTATCCTGGAGGTGAGCAAGACTTCTGATCTCAGAAGCCTCTACTTATATTACTCAACTACAAAAGGCAAAAATGAAGCTGGTATTAAATTTTAAATTATGTCTTTTTTTTTAAATTTCCCCTAAGATCCCTTTAAATTTTAATATGCCAGTATTTTCAAGAAAGTTAAGCAAAGTTCAGCAAAAGATACGAGCAACGTACTTATGATGCATTTGCTCTTCAGGAAAGTTGACTTGTTCTGTCTTTTTTTAAGTTCAAGTTATTTCTCATTAGATCACCAAAATATGCCATATTGTGCCAAATGTGTATATATATATATATTCCTCTCGATGTTTTTGCTAAAGTTTATAAATGTTACTTTTTGGTGCACAAAACATCTGCTTTCATGAATGCTCAGTATGCCTTTGTAGTCGTATATGTATTTATTTACATACAAATATTCTTTTACGTGTACACATACTGCTCATTCACTATTTTGAGTTGAAATAATCTATGCGTACCTGTAAGCATACAGCCGAATTACATTGTGTATACTCTATTAAATATTTTATAGGAAATAAAATGGAGTTACGTATAATTTGTTTTTTAAACAAAACAAATCCAACATAATACTAACCTTTGTAAAAAGGCACCGAGCCAGACTGATGCTGTCTGTAAGTAAAGTGAGAAGGGAACGTTTAAGAAGTACATTGCTGGCTCAGATTTCCCCTAAAGCCCCGAGGCGTGACGGGAAGTAGGACAGCTTAAAAATTAGAGCTAAGAAACCCAACGAACCATACATCAGCCCACATGGGTCGAAAACCATAATATTGCAGCAGATTTGATAAAGTCTTGCCATTTCAAGTGGGGTGGAAGGGTCAAAAGGTTGGGCATTACACATCCAGGCTCACTGTCATAGTAGGCGGATTGAAATATTTTTATATCAGATGTGTGCTGACAGTTTACATGGTTTGATTTTTGCAACCTGCCACGAGGAGCGTGGGAGCTGAGTGGTGCAGAGGGGGCCTGGCAGAACATGAATGGGGGAGGCTGAAGAGTGACAGAGGGGATGACAGGATGGGGACAAGGAAGAGGTGTCTGAGTTGTCTGTCTGGAGCACGGGTGCACATTAAAGGAAGTTCTTGGCATGTTTTGGTTCTGTTTCAGTTCGTCATCTCACATCGCACCTCCTTTGTTAACAGATCTGACTGATTGGTTCTGTGAAGAGCTCCACCTGCTGTGACACTGTCACTGAGCATTAGAGAGGAAACAGTGAGAAACGCTCCTCTCCTGATTCACCCATGGAGGCTGAGTTCAGCTGAGGATTTAGAGAGGTTCGGCGATACATACACACAAAGCAGATGATCCTAAATCAAAGCCTTTTGAGTGTTAGGTATTTGATAGATTTTTAAAAATCATTTTATGTGTTGCTTTGTGGGTCAATTTAAAACCATTGGTGACCAAACACACCATAAAATGTCTTTTTCAGACAAAAACATGTAGGTGGCTGAGGAACCTGGTAGTGACTGGCCTAAAATACCCTTCAGCTCTCTGACTGTGCTTATTAGCCAAGCAGGGCCACCCGACTAACGCATTCTGCATACCCACTTTGATCCACTAGAAAAGAAACACCCACTCCAGTCAATCCAGCGTGAAGGTCAATTTGTCTTTGCATCTGCCAAAGCTAGCCGAGATCACGATGGACTCCCACGGGACCAGTGCCACTGCATAAATGAAATAAGCTCGTGTTAAAAGAAGAAGCTCTCATTTTTTTGGGATGACTCTTCCCCCTCCCCACTGCACAGTGATTAACTTCATCACACTCAAATCCTGCTCAGCAACTCATAAAGTCTCGTGGAGAATGGTATTAACTTGTGCAGAGGTATAAGCCCAGGGCTAACTTTTAGAACAGTTATGTCACCCGTGTGCCAGAGTTACATACTGGGGTTGATGACTAAAGAAACTTTCCACACTATTTATAGGATAATCTTGTGAAATCCCTCCTCATCACTCCAAGTCCACCCTTAACCTCACACAGTTCTCCTGCTGACTTTGTTCTCTGCTTCTTCTTCCCTGCCCCGCAGTGGAACGATATGGACCATCCTTTTTCACGGTCAACGGTCCTGCACACCAGCGTGGGTATTTTTGATTAAAGAAATAATGCACAAAAGTTTCTTGATGCAGGAAATGTTGGTCAAACACACAGTTTTGATATGGAGTCAGTCAAAGAATAGGAATGGTTTTGCACTGTTGAATCTAGCCTTTTTAAATATAGGCACATGTGGTCCAAAATAAGTCTTTTTCATACAAAGATTACCCTCACATTGGAAAAAAGGTAGAAAAAGCTCTTGAGATGGCAGATTATAAATGTATACATTGTGCAAATACTAATAACACTGGTATTTTGCACATTCCTGTAATACTGGTGAACTATTCTTTCTTTGAGTCCTACTTGTGTTCATTATGTAGCACACAATACATAAAATCCAGTAACTGTGTATTTCAATATTCTGTGACATATACAATACTAAACTTATATTCTGCAGTAGGCTAATGGATCGGTGCTCTTGATTATATGAATATGTGATGCGTGCGTTATGGCAACTGGGTAAAAAAAACAAAAAACGTTGTGTACGTTGGAGTGGTTTTCCAAATCTGAAACTGAACTTTGCAGAATGCACCTTTTATGTTTAAAAGCTACCTGCCTAGTGTTAGATTTCTTTTCAGCCTCTCTTTCTGTTGTATATGCTCGACTCAGACCGCACTGCAAGACCAGCCAGGGAAATGTGTTTGCTCACAAGAAAATGTAGTGCACACTCTAAAGATAGCGAGGCAAATAAAGCAAACATAAACACTGACAGACACATAAAAACATGGACTTGATTGGATCCCTCGAGCACAGCCAGCCTTAGAGTCTTTATTCTTTTTCAGGGGTGATATTTACTCGAACTTGTCTGCTCCAGCCCTGAACTGTACACCACTTGACTAGCTTCTCGACAGCAACTTGAGGGGCTGATGGGAGTCCTTGAGTTGAGCCTATCGTGCTCACTCATTCCACTAATATCAAGTCAAGTCTACTCCTACACCTACTTTTTTTTTTTTTTTTTACCCAGTTGCCTTCTGTGTTGCTGTCACACAATCTCTCCCTTTTACATTCCCCTCTTTTGTTCTCCCCTGCATCTCAGCGTGTCTCTCTCTACTGCTTTAGGAATTTTTTCCCTTTGAATTTTGATTCCTCCCCAGTGTCTCTCCACCCACCTTTTCTAAAAACTCTCTTTTCCCCTTTCCTCTGTGCATCTCACTGATGCTCTTCTCTGCTTTTCCCTTGATGTTTTTTTCCGTTTGTCTCTTGATTCGTCTCACACTATCTAGCGTCGGTTTTGAACTCACCATAGCTCCCTTTTTCTCCGTCTTTCTCGGTTTCACATACGCATGCAGACACTCTCTTCTCACGAGTTGCCTTCAGATCACAGTTGGCATGTCTCTCAGTAAGCTGCAGAGGTACCAAGCTTCTTGATTCATACCAGCTATCTGGGTGACCCATTTCTGCACAAGCTCACATATTTTAGTGCCGTGAAATGAAGTACTGTAAAGTGTTTTATTGCTTTAATTCAACAGTACATCTACAAGTAAACTACCTCAATGTGGCTTTCTTTCTGATTTATCTGAATCTGGGTTTGGCACATTCGGTGGAGTACAGGGGTATCTTCTTGGTCCACCATGTGGGAGTAGACCTCGTTATGAGGAATACACTAAACATGTTAAATAAAGCCATAAAGCATGTTCATTCAACTTAGTTTGGGTCCTGACCATCCATGAACCCCATGATCATTGACTCTGTGCCCTGCAGTTTGGGAACCACTAGTACAAGAGGATAAATCCTTTTTTTGCTATTTCATAGCTTGATTATAAATGATTAATTGTATTTTTTATCTGTACATATCTCAGACATATACACATATACACTCTGCTCTTCTTCAGCTTCCCTTCTGTCTGCTCCACCTGCTCGCCTGACTAACATGGGACTCAGAGTCTTTAGTTGTTCTGCCCCAAGACTTTGGACTGCACTTCCACCAGATCTTCGGACCATAAACTCTCTCCCCACTTTTAAATCATGTCTTAAAACTCATCTATTCAAAATTGCATACCCTTCACCATGATCCCATCTTAGTCTTTTATGCCTTGCTAAGCTTTTTAACTTGTGTTTATAGTTTTCATGCTTGCTTGTTTTTGTTTTTTGTTTTCATTTACACTATGTTAAATTTTATCTTTCTATATTTTACTATATTGCATTATTGCTACTTTTATTGTATTACTGTAAGGTGACCTTGAGGGTCTAAAAGGCGCCTATAAATAAAATGTATTATTATTATTATTATTATAAATTAAGACCATGATACAGTGCATGCAGTAAATACCCGAATAAGGAGCAGCAAAAAGTAATCATAACGTAATCATGTAATCATGTTACATGTTGGAAGCCACACGTGCATGTTATTTAACCATCACATAACGTTAATAGACTTCACTTAAAATACATATATTAAAATTATGTACTCTTCATTTTGTTTAAAAAATTGACAAATTATTCACATTTTGACTTCAAGATTTGGTTTGAATCAGCATTTTTATAGAGTATTTTAACAGTATCAGTCTATTTTATTTATTTGGGGTTTTTTGTCCCTGTGTTTTGACATTTGGAGTAACGTGACGAATGCGGGTACCATGAGAGAGTGAGGCAATGCCACAAAATATGATGGCGCAGTTTTTATGTGAATGTTAAATAGTCTGCCCTCATTGGAGCATTTAACCATTTTAACATCTTACAGACATATTCTCTAAACCTGTGGCTTCTAATTTTGCTTGTAGAATGACCCAGAGTCTCAAAAGCCTTTGGAAGGTTAATTAAAACCACACCAGTGTACAGACCACGAGTCATACTTAATCTAGCTGTATCACAAAGGTACGTAAGAGCAGTATCAGCAGAGTATCCTAGTCTAAAACATGAATGAACTTTATATATTCGCTGGAACTATTTCACATATAATGGAGGAGATAATTATTCAGTCCCCTGCTGAATTTGTAAGTTTGCTAACTTGAATGAATAGTTTCTCATTTTTATGGTAGTTTAATTTTAATGAAGAGAGACAGTCCAAGACCAGGAGAGACCAAAAATCCAGAAAAAAACAACAACATGTCATTGAGTGAAATGAGTATGTAATCCTCTACATGCTAGCAACAAGTCTGACTCCCACAGGTTGCCCATGTGGCACACAGATCACAATCAGTCACAAAATCAGTTATTGATACTCCTGATCTCGACTTGTTACCTGTATAAAACACACCTGTCAGAATCAGATTCTTACATTCCAACCTCTTCGCCAACATAGTCAAGACCAAATACTATCAGAGGACATCAGGGACTAGACCGTAGACCTATACAAGGTTGGAATGGGCTACAAGACCATCAGCAAGAGCTTTGTGAGAAAGTGACAACTGTTTCGGCAGTTATGTAGAAATGGAAAAAAAATATAAAATGACCAGAAAGGTGATCATGAGCAGATGTGACCTCTTGCGTCAGCTGAGCTCAGTAAGTCACATGATAGGGTGAGGCAAGGTCTCACAATGTTTTCACCCGAAACCTCTGCTGATAATGACCCACACCCTTTTTCACACCTCGGCTCATGTGATGAGGCCACATGATCGATAGTGGGTCAACTTCCACTTGGACTTAAATACCTGGGACTCTTCACCATTTGGTCTTAGAACTGAAGCTTCTAGGATGAGAGGTGAAACGTCTTCAAGAAACTTAAAGAAGTCCAGTCGCGTTTCTCTCCAAGCTCCTTGGAATGTAATTAAGCAGCACCTGCAAAACACCTTCAAATGTCAGTGCATAGTACACCATCCAAAATGTGTCACTAAAATGTAGTCAACTTTCATGTTTTATATTTAAATTTACTCACTTTATGTGTAAAATTAGAAGGAAAAAAAACATTTTGCAGTTTTGTTACAATAAAAATAATAATAATAACACAGGCTACTATAATTTTATTGCTGGTTTCTCACTTCATCTGCTCAGTAGTGGAAGATCTTATTTTAAACAGAGAACTAGAGGAAATAACAGGAACGCCACGTGAGAGAATTTAATATAGAAGTAGAATTGGGTTGCTGTCTATCCTGGCTTTGTGATTTTAACGACATTTGTGAAACAGAAGTGTAAAAGAAAAAGACAAAACGACCCACTGTTCAGACTCCTGCGGCGAAATCATCAATAAACACTAAAAACTGTGCCGCGTTTTGGGACCCACTGTAAAATCCAGTATTTAACGTTGGGTAATTGCAGCTAATTGGGTACCAGTAAGCAGAGCAGACACCCCACCCACCACCACCCCTGACCTGCTGTAAGTGAAACGTTGCCGGATTGATTCCTGCGTTCCTGATGAGGGCTGTACACACTGTAGGGAGAATTAGAGGAAATAACAGAGCACAACAAACAAGAAGCGCTTAGAGAATAACAGGAAAGCGTCGTTATGTGTTGACTGAATAGTGGAAAATGTGAAGAAGAAAAAAACCCCGAGAAACAAGGACGTTTTTATTTGCTTCTGCTGCCGCCGCTGCGTTTCCGGACTACCTTCACCGGGGAGAGGATGCTGCATCCCCTGAATCGCTGCTCTCCGCTCACAATCCGCGCAGTCTTCTCAGTTACATCCCACTGTGATTAACGAGTGTCGGGAGTAAAAGACGACGCGCGAACAAGACAAGAAGCAGAAATTTTTCATTGAACATTAAGAAGGTTTTCATTGACCATCCGCGAGAGAATTTTTTTTTTTTTGCGCGCTGTTCTCTTCAGTCGCATCACTGCCGACTTGTGTTAGACGCAAAGGAGAGGGTAAAAAAAAAAAGAAGAAGAAAAGAAGACACACTTGATATTCTCCTCACTGTTAAATTATTTAGGAGTATCTGTTCCTCAAGCCCAACATATGCTCGTGTCTTTGTCTTACATCTTCCGTGCATTATTTTAAAGCCAGGCTCGAAGTGGCTGTGACACGGATGAAAGCCGATGGCCAGGCGCCCCGAATTTCATCAGAAGGGGGATGCAACCTAGAATAACCCCAGTGTCAAATGGTAAGAGCGCAGCTTATGTCGAGAATCAGTGCACTTGCTCAGAAGTGGAGAAAAAAAAAATCTGTGAGTTTTTGCTGCTCTCCTAAGGTCTGTTGATGTGAATTATCCCTGCAGCTTTCCACGCAACGCAAGGCGAAGGAGACCTGAATCTCGACGCGTTGCAGGGCGAGTGTACACTGCTGCGGCTGCGGACTGAGACAGCTACACACACCGCGGATGAGAGCAGTCCTTCCTGTCTCACACTTCTCTGAAGTCAGGCTGAAGGGCGCATGCATTGTTGGCGCATTGTAACTATAACGCGCCTCAGGTTTCTCCTGAGACTGTCCCTCCTCCTGACCTCTTACGCACTGGAAGCCCGGACACCGGTGACTTTTTAATGGCTTTTGTGTTCAGAAGATGGAGGGTCTTACTGGTGCTGAACGTGCTCGCGGTTGCCGGGTTCATTACTTTCTGGGCCAAGTGCAACAACGCACGCAGCATCCAGACCACGGGTCCAGAGGCCGCGGGTAATGGGAAGAGGCCCCCGGGCAACGGGACGGCGCAGGGGCCCAGCGTCAGCCATGAGGTGCTGCTGAAGAGGCTCAGCTCTCTGGAGGATGTGGTGTACAGGCAGCTAAACGGTAAAGAGCACGTTAACATTTAAAGTGAAAGAACGTGTCAACTTGATTTCCCTCAAGGAATCTGAAAAAGTTAAAAGTCAATGTTGTCTGACTTTTTTTTTGACTCCCTCTTGGAGCCCTGACATGAAATGTTAGAAACTAATGAATAAGCCTCCCTGTATTGTCCCTAATATTGTCTAACAGAGTCAGCTGCTGGATCTGGCACTCCTCTCGCATTATTTCAGTAATTATGGGTCATGCTTGATGAGAGTGCGCTCTCTGTTAGAAAGTCTACATCTACTGAACCACTGAAGAAAGAGTCAGAAACTACCAAGCATATTTAATACTCCAGCTGTAGAGCAGCAGAGATCACCGATGGTAATTAAGTTTCCAATAAAACATTTAATTTTAAATACCAATGTGTCGGGTTTGGGTTTAAATGGATACATGGGGCTGATTAGAATAGGATGATGGATTGATTTTCCCTGCAACAGTAGTAAGGTTATCCAGAATTGTACTTTATTTAATCCCTGAAAAGACAATGTCTTTATTCCACTCTGGGAGGTTAGAGTTTAATGTCAACTTCGGAGAAGGAGCTTTCAGGGTTCTGGTGTCTTCAGGATGCAGGATGTTTGCCAGCACAGAGGTTCAAACACAGTGAAGGATGGTGTGGTAAGCGTTAATTGCCCCCCCCCCCCCCAAAAAAAGAAGAAATAAAA
>VVHJ01013836.1:4997-16946 GCA_015107715.1 Tylochromis polylepis | reverse complement strand
AGCCAAATGAAGGTAGCTGCTGTGTAAAAGACTTACCCTGTGAGGCTGAGTCTATATCTGATGGGTCCTCATCTGACTCTGGCCTCTCTACAGACAAAAAATTAGGACCACAAATGCACATATGTTAATTATATCTCAGACTATCAGCTGATTGTGCTGTTCAACCCTAAAGTGGGGTTACTCCAAACTGACCCTTAGTGGTGATGGTCAGTATTGCATTGTTGTCAGCATAGTCGCTCTCTCCTATTGCATTAAGGGCATTGACAGAGAAGTTGTAAGTGGTGACAGGCTGCAGACCAGTAACAGTAAACGTTGTCTCACTGGGAGGGAAGACATCCACATACAGGAAACTGACAGACTGATCCCACCGGTACCTGTCAACCAAAACAGTCAGTCAAGTACAATTCTTTGAGACTCTGAGAAAAAAAAAAAACACCCTTGTTCATCTGACATCGTTTCTTGGCTCTTTCACCTGATGCGGAATCTCTGTTGCAAACCACCATTGAAGCCGGGGATCCATTCAAGAGTGACAGAGTCATGGCCAACACTGACTTGGCGAAATGATGAAGGGGGATCTGGGTGATCTGAGGGTAAAAGAAAAAGCAGAAAAATGGGAAAAGAAAGAAGGAAGAAGCAGCAAGCATGCTCTCAATTTTTGTGTGAGAGCTGAACACCGTCACTCAACAGGGGGCTATTTGAAAAGGCTTTAGGTGCTAAGAAACTGAGATGTGTGCCATTATATAGTCGAGTGATTCTATTCGCAGGCATGAAGAGCTGCTGTGGATAGACTGGTGCCGCCTTCTTTTTAATGGAGCTGTTAAAAACAGACAAAATGATAAATATGAGTTCAGAGCTGATGTTTTTTTAAATTTAAATTTATTTCCCTTATTTATTTATTTATTTTTTGACAGAAGGAAAATAGAAAGAAAAATCACTTTGGGGTACCCTCACTTTCCCCATTTGTCATACAGTTGTGTTAGGAACAAAATCATTTTGTGAGATATACTGTACCCATACTGTGTATAACTGTTTACCTCAGAACAAAATGCTCGCTCTTTTTTTTTTTTTTAATTTTTTTAATCAAGAAAACTGGGAACAACCAATGACAGTAAATAATGAGGGAAAAAAACAGCAAGTCAAATTAAATAAGAGAGGAGAGATGATCATTGTGGTTACGATTTGTCAGCAAGCTATAACAGCTTATTTCTTTTTCCCAACAGTTTATACTTTCTTTATCAAAGTTTAGTCAAAAGGCTTAAAAAAAAACAACTTCTTTCCCAACAGCAGCAGTTTTGCATCACTCTTCATTTGTTCTTGCTTGCCCTTTGTTGTATGAGCGATGAGTAAACATGGGATTTAGCTTCAGCTGGTCTCTCTCATCATAAACCAGCTGATTTGTCCATTTTATCCAAACAAAGTTCTGCAGTGAAGGATGAAGCCTCTTGATTATTGTCAGTATTGTGAACAAAGGTCAATGTAAGCAATCCAGGTCTTCAGTCTGACACAGGCCATAACTTCAGTCAGGGTAGTAAAGCAAAAGTGGATTATTGGGCATTTGGAGCGTAGAGGGGGGAAAAAAAGGGAGGTTGGTTTTTTGGGGGGCAGAGGGAGAGATAGTGGAGGAGAGAAGGAGGAGAGATAGTAGCGTAGCAACATAAGAAGGATGCTCTGCTCGTCTATGGCTCCAGGCTGCAGCCCAGTTTGCAAAGTAAATAATTCCTGCTATCAGCTATGCTCATAAGATTCCAGGGCAGAGAGGTCAGCCTTATTTGGATCTCGTCTCCTTCAAATCCAAAAGCACCATACTACGAGAGGGGAAAAAAGCTCTCTTCCTCTCAGGCTTTACAATGATAAGGAAGCATATAAAATTTATTATCACTGCGTCAGATAAATTATGAATATTCACAGCTGTAAAAAAAAAAAAAAAAAGTGACTGGGGGAAAAAAAAACAATATTGGATTGTATTTTATGGTTTTTTATAGTAAACATTAAATGTGTCCAACTGTGGCTGTAGGCTTTTGCTCAAAGCTGGACTGTGTCGATAATAGTGGTAGTGCACAGATACACTGGTAGCTTGAAGGTAGAAACCTCTAAGCATGCTGGCAGACTAAAGCATATCACTGCAGCATTATCTGAGGAAGAAGTAAAGTAGTGCTATGGGCTAAATGATAAGGTAGAGATAAAGCAGTGGAGTAAGTTTACTTAAAATGCTGGCTCTCAGGAGCAACAACTCTCTTCACTTTACAGAAGTAGATGTCTAGTGCCTCCCCCAGACTATTGTAATGTTGCTGAAAATGGCTGATAAACTTTGGACAAGGCAGCACTCAGACTGTGAAACACTGCCAAATTAGAAATAAATGAAAAATTAGTCCTCCACTGCCAAGTATGTGATATGAATAATCCCTACATGTTGAGCCATAACCACTGACTTTGATCATTTGCCACTGAGTTAAAGCAGTAGTGTGTATGAGATGTGTCCACTAGGGGGCAAAAAGAGAATAAAAACTGCAAAAGAATAACTAACACAGTGCTTATTTACAAAGAAATGAACAGTCTTGTTATGTGTATAAAGCACACCTGTCCACAGAATCAGTTCTTTACAGACCAACCTCTTCACCACCATGAGGAAGACCGAAGAGCTGTCAAAGGACGTCCAAGATTACAGAGCTGCACAAGGCTTAAATGGGCTACAAGAACATCAGGAAGAAGCTTGATGAGAAGCTCACAACTGTTGGTACGATTATTTGGAAATGGAAGAATTACAAAATGACCATCAGTTGCTCTCAGTCTGGAGCTCCATGCAAGATTTTGCCTCATGAGGTGAGGGTTACCATGAGAAAGGTGGTGGAGGACCCCAAAAATACATGCGAGGAGCTTGTTAATGATCTGAAGGCAGTTGGGACCACAGTCACCAAGAACACCATTGGTAACACACTTATTATACTTATTAGGACCCAAAGAACAGCATCCCTACAGTCAACCACGGAGGTGGAAACATTATGCTTTAGTGCTGTTTTTCCCCTAAGGATCCAGGATAACTTCATTGCATTGAGGTGGTTAGAAAAGGAAAAGATTAAAAGATGGATAGAAAATCTGTGGAGGGAGCTGAAACTTCGAGTTGCCAAGCAGCAGCCAAGAAACCTAAAGGATTTAGAGATTTTCTGTAATAAAAGAGTGGTCCAAAATCTCTCTCCTGAGATGTGTCCAAACCTGGTGATCAACTACAATAAACATATTACTGCAGTGCTTGGCAATAATGTTTCTCCACCAAGTACCTAGTCATGTTTTGCTCGGGGATCAAATACTTATTTCAATCAGTGACATGCAAATCAATTTCTAACTTTTTATGCAATGTATGTTTTTTCTGGGTTTTGGTTAATATTCTCCATCTCTCGCCATTAAAATGAAACTACCATAAAGATTACAGACTGTTCATTTCTTTGGAAGTGAGGAAACCTATACATAGTATACTTACATTTAAGATTCAGTCTTATAACTCTCTACAGAGATAGGCTTACACACACACACACACACACACACACACACACACACACACACACACACACACACACACACACACACGTAGATGATACTCTCCAGATATTGATGCACTGTTCAAACATTTTTTAAGACAATCAGAATGTAGTTTTTTCATGAGTTTTACTTATACACACTTACTTAATCAGATGTCTGTTGCTTGATTAGCTAAGCATTTCTACCATTTGTTGTATTGGGACTGGGACCCTTGGGTACCAGGGGAGTTGCCTCCCCTCCTCCTCACCCTGCCTCTCTGGCTGTCTGTCACCTCTGGGCTTTAATACAAAGGGACATACACGATTGACCTGGTTCCAGAGCAGTAACAGAATGTCTGGACACTTTATGGCCGGTAAAGAGAGATGCACTATTAACCTCCATCACTCACGCCTCCCTCACTTTCTCTCTTCTGTCATTCTCCACTATGCCCCCCTTCCGCCTCACCATCACTACCTGGAATTGGCTGGGGGTGAGGTGTTGGTGTAAGGGACATCGGAGGGGCAAAAGAGCGGGGTTAAGAGCAGGGTCACTGGCTTTGTGTGATATGTCATTGGTATTGTAGGCATGTCAAGCTGTGGTGATCACTTGCTTTAAAGTGTACAGTTATTGAACTGATACTGCCAATGATACATGGTGCAGTTGTGGATAGCGATAGGCAACACCAACAGTAATGAAAGCAACATGAATGCAATATATTGTTAGAGGTGTATCATTTGTGTAAAAGAGTGCTGGAAAGCAGCAAAGTGCTCTGGTCGCTGCTACATCACACTTCTATTGTAAAAATGAACTCCACAATGTGTTCAAAAGCATCCTCTATTTGCTACCAAATAACGATATCTGATGTATTAATCACTGTCCAGCTATAGTGATTAATATAGCACAGTGGTTCTCAAACTGGGTCCCCTGGCAACCGGGAAACTTGACTGCATCAAAACATCATGTATGATTACATTCATTCAGTTCAGTTCATTTCAGTTTTATTTATACAGCGCCAAATCACAACATCAGTCACCACAAGGCGCTTTATATTGTAAGGTCGACCCTACAATAATAAATACAGAGAAAAACCCGACAATCAGGACAAAAGACATGCTGTGGAGGAGAGCTAGAGATTAATAACAAGTAATGATTCAATGCAGAGAGGTCTATTAACACATAGTGAGTGAGAAAACTCACTACATTATATTTTATCATGACTGGTCCTCAGGAGAAACTCAGGTGATGTTTACTTTTGCTTGCCATCCCTATTTGATCAGGTTTGGTCATGAAAACTGTTGTATATGGTTAGGGTGAAGGAAAAAACAGTTGTTTGGCTTAAAATTATAGTCTGTATATAAAAGATGGAAGAAGCCACTTATACATCTCCCACTGGGCTACGGGCTCCTGTTTTTGAAGCCTTGACCTAGCCTTGACTGTGAAACTAAATCAACTGCATGCTCGTATTGTAGCGACTTGTCATTCAAGTCAGTGCATAAACTGCTTTATCATTCTGGACTCTAATAAGGGAAGTAATTTACAAAATCAAGGACTGAAGCCTACAAATGTACCAGGAAAATGTTTACTGTACAGACTATAGTGAATACATTCTTCTACAACATTAAACAAATTACAAAGCTCTACTGAAGATTTCCAGGGTATAAAGGCCTGCATTTTACATGCAAGCCTGTGGAGGTTGCTTAAATTTGAAATTTAACTTTTGGTAAGAAAAACAGCTTGCACAACAAAATCCATTGGGTGAACATATGCGGGCGTTTTCAGAGGAATGATAAGCTGTAAAAATGTGAAACCATAATTAAAAATGTTGTACAACTGCAATTTTTTTAGTTTGTAGTTTTAATAGGAGTCAGAATCACATCAGTATCTACTCTCCTAAATTGCTTTGCTCCCATTTGCATCACAAAGTGAGACAAACCTTATCAACAACATTCATGTGGTTGTTTAGTTTGACAGACAGCTTTCACGTCAGCATAACTGAATCAACCCAAACAAACAGCAAATTTTCCAACAGCTAATTGTCAGACATGGTGCTTTCCTGTATGTTTTCAGATAGGATGAAATATTGTATTTATTTTCATTAATGTTTTTTTTTTTTCATTATCATGTGTCAGCTGTTTGTATGGTGGGAGTAGTGAAGGAAAGGCACAAATCTTGTTTTTGAGACAACCAATGGAAAAAAGTATCACAATTTGCAAATGTATGATCTCGGTCACATTTGTGCCTCATTGTCTCATGTTAAACGTATATTTGAGACTCTCTCTCTGTTTAACTAACTGCTTCCAGTTGAGGAAAGACAAATCACTGCTCATTTGGAGGCAATTCTCAGAATGCATCATTTGCCCTGTTCATGGGACGTTTGCCGAGAGAAACCCTTCACATACACGCACAGGAAGAGAGAAAGAATGTGATCAAGAGGAAAGAGTCAAAGAGGCAAACGGGGATCTCAGACAGCAGTGGAGAGTGGCACAGGAGTCCCCATAAAGCCAAGGTTAATTCCTCAGTCTCTCCATCCATCACTGAGCAGCAGAGAATGGGGGGTGGATGGTATGGGGGTGACATACCGCTTTCAGCCATATATATGTGTGATGAAAGGAAAGAGGGGTGGTAGGGGTGACAAGAGAAATACAGTTCAGAGAGACTGGGGGGGTGGGAGTCTGCATCGCCCCATTGTCTCCCCAAGCACCCATAAAGGGCGTAGGAGGCAAGGGATCATAAGGCTCGTTTGGCAGGAATTATGGCTGCCAACAGAAGGAGAGTCAGAGCAGGCAGACCGGACCAATGGCAGCTCGGGATGTAATTGTCACGGTAACTGGTGGGCACTGATTCCAGTGGGGTCAGGAGCGGTCCTGGGTGGACAGCAGCCAGGACATCACAGCGAGTGCAGTAGAGACATCACTGTCACTGATGATCAATGGTCAGCTGAGGCAGGGAGGGCAGCAGCAGTGGTTAGCCACCCAATGAGAGAAACATGGAGAGTGACAGGTAGATTCTTTTTACTGAGGTAGCGGTGATACAGGCCAGAAAGGAAAAGTGGAAAAGAACAAATGTGGGAAAGGCAGATTGTTTTAAGACTAGAAGTCTAAATGAAGATGTCAAAGCTACAGCTGCTGAGAATAAAACTCTGGGTAATGCATTTATAAACTCTTTTCTAGTGATGCACAAAAATACCCTAACACTGCTATCTAGTTACCAATACTTTTAGTTTATGTGGTTAGAGAAATATAGCTGCTATGAGGGGGATATTTCTGATGCATCAAACGGTTGTAGGGCTTAATGTTCAGGTGAAGGTCACATTTTGGCTCGGGTTTGAGTAAGTGTGGGGGTTATGTTTTAGTCTGTTACCTGACTTTTAAATGAATAAATCTGTGTGCAATCCTTCTCCTTTAAGTAAGACCCTATAATGTAAAATAATAATAATAATAATAATAATAATAATATGGGGTAAGCCTTATAAAGCCTCGATGTCACAATTTTTGTCAATGAAGTTTGACAGTGTGACTGGGCACATTTAGTGATGATCATATGGCAGCAGAGGCTGAGTTCAGGCAGACCTAGCACAGGGAAGGCAGAGGAGCTGATCTTAATGCCAGCTGCATCATCTGGTGTGCTAATGGTAAATGGACTGGTTCTTACACAGTGCATTTCTACTCAGTTTGAGCACTAAAATCACTTTACACAATATATTACATCCACCCATTCAAGTCCTTTTTTTTTATGTCTAAGTACTTTCAATTTAACATTCACACAAGCAACTCATGGTTCACTACCATGCCAAGGACACTTTGGGCATGCAAGCTGGAGCAGTCAGGGATCAAACCACCAACCTTCTGGTTAGTAGATGACCCGTTCTACTTTGTGAGCCACAGATATCATGGCTAAGCTGGTATTTGCCTGGAACAAATCCAACCGGTAAAGTTCATATATGGTGCCCTATTTAAGCATCTTTAGCCTACCCACAGTTGCTGTGCGTTTGCAAGCCACTATACATCCCACCTCCACATCAGGTCCATCTGATGCCGTAATGGCATATCTGCTGTCACTGCCCCCAGGTTTATCCTTTAAATCCTAGTTCAATGATTTTAAATTTAAATGTTGTTTTAATTAAAGAAATATTTGCAATTTTTTTGCACTAATCTGTACTTTCATCGAGAGGGACAGATACGCTCTCCTCTTAGTTATGTTCTGTGTCTTTTTATCCTGCAGACCTGGCTTGTGTCAGGCAGGTGGGTGTTATTAAAACCATGCTATACTTTGCCTGTTCAGATGAGATTATAAGCTATAATGGAGGAGGTGTGGAGTGCTGAGACAAGGAAAAATGGCCTACCGTGCAGATAGGAGATTTGATGGTTAGTCAATAGCTTCTCTGTCATCAGAGAGAGAGGAGGAAAGCATGGAGATGAGCATGCATGGACCTTGATTCTGTATAGGAAATGCATTATTTTCTTGAAGACTACCTGAAACGGTCTCAGAAAATCATTTTAGCATGAACTAACCTTGAACATTCCCATACTTATGTAAATGATCATTGTCAGTGGTAATCAATGAATGGAATAGCCTTGAGGTTCTTAAATGTTATTGAGAACATTTTCAATTTAAACTGCATTTCTTTGTCAGATTGGTTATAAAAGCCTTGTAAGACAAGATGAGAGGTCACTGTCATGGTTAGTGCTGTGTGGCAGGCAAGATGTAGGACCCAAACATGGAAAATAAACTTACGGTGCAGCTTTATTGCTGGGAATACTCTTCAAAGAAATAAACATCACAAAAAGAACCAAAATAACAAATACAAAACTAAACTGGACACTGGAACCTAAAACTAGGAGACTTGAGGGAACAAAAACCAGGAGTTAGAAAATTACCAAGACATGAAGGGAGAAACACAGCACAGAGAGGGTACAACGCAACACAGAACAAGGAAAACACAGGGCTTAAATACATTGAGGGATAACGAGGGAATGGGACACAGGAGGAGAGCACAACTGGGAGTAATCAAACATGACACGACAAGGGGAAGCAAAACTGGAGACACTAACGAAAGATATGAGACTTTCAAAATAAAACAGGAAGCACATGACAGAGACACGGACTCGACACTAAACAAGGGGACAGAGCACAGAGACAGAAGTGACACACGAGACATGACTGGGGAACAAGATAAATAATAATACATAATCAAAGAATACAACTTAAACAAATGCAAAACACTGGGTCACTGACCCAGGACCATGACAGTCACATTGTTACGCCGTCTTTATCTTCTGTAAAGCTGTCTTACAGTTTTACAGTGAATTATGTGCCAGACTGCTGGTTGGCCATGAACTTTCATGAAGTCTCTGCTGGTTGTCTAACATTGTCTCAGTGACCATAAAGGTGAAATAACTGGTGGTGACACAACGAGGGTGCGAGCTGAGATAAACTTCCAGCTTCCAGGAGAGCAAATGAAAACCAAAGTCCATTTAAAATCTTTCATTTAAAACGAACAACTGATCTAAAAAAACAACAAGTCTTGGCTTTCTAATACATTTTTCTGGTATCATTCTTTGAAGTATTTCTCTGTTAAAAAGGTGACTAAGACCAGGGCTGTGGTAGCAGACTCTTTGAGTCCTCTGGAATATAGACAGGGCATTTGTTAACTAGTCACACTGAGGGTGATTGATCATATTGGTGGCTGGTTATCTTGGAGGCCTGGTCAACACCTTGGACTCGTTTAACAAGGACTCTTTCCAACTGTAAAGGCAACAAGCTGGAAATGAATTACTGAATTTTTGAATTATTGTCTAAATTTGACAAAAGGCATTTTCTTTGCTGACAGCTGTGAGAGGAGCGCACAGGAACCATCTACAAAGTACAACAATCATTATGTCAGTAGTTCAGTTCAATTCAATTCAGTTTGATTTATGTAGCACCAAAACACAACAATGGTTGCCTCAAGGCACTTTATATTGTAGATTAAAGACCCTACAATAATACCGACAAAACCCCAACAATCAGATGACCCACTATGAGTAAGCACTCAGTGACAGTGGGAAGAAAGAAACCTTCAGCAGAACCAGGCTCAGGGAGGGGCAGTTGTTTGGGGTGAGGTGAGTTAGACAGGACAGAAGACACGCTGTGGACAGCATCACAACAATTAATATGGAAAACCACACAAATATGTTTGAGCATATAGCAAAGTAAGTTGATGTAGCACTCTGCAGACTTTTAAGAGGACCAAGTCGGAAGTTTGGTCCTATTTTAGATGCTAAGAGTGCTGATGAAGAGTAGAATGATAGAAAAGAGTAGTCTCTGTGCCTGCACGCTGAAAGAAAATCACATCACAACAATTACCCACTATTCAATAGCAAATGAAAGTTCACTTTTAGCTCAGTGCGTGGTATGAGAACAGAAGAGCAGGAAAAATATGCTGGGAAGCAACGCTTGCCTGTGAGCTGTCAGTCCACATCTGGACTGGACTGTGTTGTGAGCTTTACCTTATGACTGTCCTAATAACTCTAGTGTCTGAGTGGAAACGGGACAGTGACATGAAGCACTTGAGGGACAAGGTCCTCAATCAGTGACAGGAAGCATGAATGACACCTGACACATGGCCGACCTCAGAGTGCTGTCTGCTTCTAACAGCTGCTCAGAAAAAGACGTGTGATTAACGGGACCTGACACAAACACAAGGGAACACACACACCCACGCTCACACTCAGAACAATGATAACACAGCTGAGGGATAAAAGTGGCTCAATAACACAAATTTCTTTCTGATAACAATGATACCGCTACTGCTGCAACTGACTGTTATAGTCACATTGATTTATCATACTTTAATACTTTCAGTTAACTACATAACTGTATAAAAAGAAAGAAACTAAATATAACCATGATACAATATGGCAAATATATAAATCTGAGGCAGGGCCAACATGACACAATCACCAATTAATCTATCACTACTAATTCCATGTCTTTTCACTGTGAGAGGAAGTCAGAACACTCAGACAAATACACATTCAATTTCCACACAGAAAGGCTGTGGCCAGCTGGTAGATTTGAAGCCCGGACCTGCTTGCTGTGAGTCAACAGTGTTAACCACTGCACCACCGTGCTGCTTTACCTTCACTCACCTCTTTTCATTCACTATGCATTTATGCAGTAATTTGCACTAAATCTTTATTATTATTAACCTCTTGCTGCCACTCCTTGAGCCTGGTTCTGCCTGATTTCTTCCTATTAAAAGGGAGTTTTTCTTTCCCACTGTTGCCAAATGCTAGCTCATAGGGGGCCATCTGATTGTTGGGGTTTTCTTTGTATTATTATAGGGTCTTTACCTTACAATATAAAGTGCCTTGAGGAAACTGCTGTTGCTGTCAACCTTTCAATCAAAGCAGCAAGAGGCCTAACTTGGTACAGTTGTTATGAAGGGAAAACTTATACATACTTATACATAGAGGCCCAAACCATTTTTATAAACATGCTTTTTAATGCATGAGTCTAAAATACCCAAATCTGCTCATATTAGAGGAACGGCAACCACATTGGCTTCATTTCTCAGGAGACTGCTCCTTTAAATATAACTTGCGTAGGTTTTTTTTGCTCGTTTGGTTTTTGTTCTTCTTGCATATGTATGTGTTTGACGTGCTTTCTTAACAAACTTGCCTGATGTTTGCAGGCAAACGTATTCTCGCAGCTCTCACATGAACAAAAACTTTTGAGCCGACCTCTAATTTGCCCGGCGACCGCTCCCTCCTGCCCGCTGTGTAGTGCGTGCAGAGTTGTTTGTAAAGTCCTGTGTGAGAATGTGTCTAAAATGCATGTGAATGTGCGCAGTGAGCCGAGTGAATATGCATGGTCGCATCCACTTTAATGCATGAAGCCTATCTGCGGCTCATTTATATTTATCTGCGGCACATGCATGCTGGCCTACAGCTGTTCTGCTGCAGGTAGTCATACACTCACTATTTCTAATGTGAAGCAGCATGGGAAGTGCCACCGCGTGTTGTGTTTGCAAACAGCTTGCATTCTTACTGTTGATGTTCACTGTGAAGCCACGTCATTTGAGTGTGTGGTGGTTCAGCTGAAAAGCCAAGAGGGAGAAGCAATAAGAGTCTGCCAAAGCTTTCAGAGGTTGCAAACACACACACAGACACACTCAGCTCCTGTCATTGAAGATATTGACTGGGCAATCAAGTGCTATCAAGGATTGTCTTAACCTTCGCCCTACTCCTCCTCTTGACTCCACAAACATACAGGATACTCCATCACTGGGAGAACTATGGGAGATCAAAGCTGGCACTGACATTCTCACCCTGTAATATGTAGTATTATCTAATCTGAGCTTCATTCCTCAGCTATAAAGACATGGCAGGAGTGGATAAAGTACATCTGCTTATCCATTTATCAGCTTACCCCCCCCCCCCCCCCTCTCTCTCC
>VVHJ01013825.1:6016-31515 GCA_015107715.1 Tylochromis polylepis | reverse complement strand
ATATTGCTATACATCCAGAGCGGAGGGGCGGAGTAAGAATTTCATTGTACTGGGAAACTTGTTTCTATCTGTGCATATGACAATAAAGCTTTGAACCTTGAACCTTGAACCTTTGCTGCAGAGGCTGTTATTACTGTGACCACAAGAAAGCCACATTAAGCACAGGCTGTGTGACCTGACTTTGATCCCTGACACAAGCTGTGAGTGTTACCTGTCAGGATGTCGTGTTGGTGCCACTGTGTCCGTCTGCCGCTGGCCTGCAGTGACGAGCCGTCGGACTCCGGGCTCGTGTGCTCTGTTCTGTAAGTGCTCCGGCACTCCGATGGATGATGCTGATGATGGTTGATGAGCTCTCTGGTGGCTCGGCCGCTGAAATGCCGAGCCCAGTTTTCCAACTTTGGGTCGACACTCTGGAGAGAAGCAGAAGCTGGTTCTGTCCTTAATAATGTGGTTACTAAAAGGTGTTACAACTCTAACAGCGCTACTTTAACCACATGTATAAATTATTTATTTTGAAATTTAGCTAATTCTAAACTAAAAGTTTAATTTTTTTAATTTTATGAGCCTTGAAATTAAAACAAAAAAAATCTCCCAAACATAATTTGATTTACAACTGATTAAAATAATATTGGCATTAAATGCTTTCTTCCCCTCATAAAATATGCATCTAATGCAGATAAATGATTCCTGTTCATAGCCTCAGGGTCACAGACAGATCTTCTTCATGTCACCACCAGGATGTTCATATGACAACTTCTTGAGACAAAAGGTGCGAAGAAAGAGCCAAACCAGTGACTAGAGAAAGACAACAGATCTAAACAACTCTGACCTCTTAACTTTATCAACAGAAAGAAATAAGGCATGTTAATATCGTCTCGTTCATGCGTTTGTATAGCAGGAAAACCTGCCAAGGAACTAAACCAGAGTTATAGAGATATGATAGAAGAATTTGAGCAGATAAAGACTTAAAATAATCCCGAGTCTGTCTGTAAACATCTGAAAGACGGTTTTCTGCCTCACCGGAGTCACGTGCTGGGGCGCGTGCACCTCTTTGCTGTGTGGCTGCAGCACACTCTGCGGCGGCGTGGTGTTGTCACGGAGATCCAGCCGGCTCCGGTGCTGCGAGGGGAAGCCGGGGTCTCTGAGGCGGAAGACGAGAGGACGTCCATCGGCCGACCTGCCGGAATAACTCTGACCAGGAGAAGAGGAGAGGGAAGAGCTGGAATCGTACCCGACCACTGGATTTGCAGGAGGTTGCAGATTTAAACCTCTTTACACTTATATATTACTGACATGTAAAATAAAAACCATTAGAACTTTTATTCTATTTTTAGTGAGAACATAAACTCTACGAAGGTAGAGATGCTTGACTAATTGGATTTGAACTGTAGAGACTGTGGATGTGTGATGATCCATACGAACAGTGACTGTACGGAGGCGACCCCGCACTGGGGGCTGACCTGGGTGTGGGTGGTGGTGTAGCAGGGCGGCGTGTCGCCCAGGCTCAGGGTGCTCCGATGCATGGGTCTCGGTCTGAAGCGCCGAGGTTTATGTTGGCAGCGAGGACCGCAGCGGGCTGAAGCCGGGTCTCCGGCCATCATGTCGTCCTGTCGATCAGTCACAGTGCAGTCAGACTTCTGCAGCTCTGCTCAGGCTCAGATGTAACAGATCTATCAACAATAATTCACTGATAACATTTTAAAATGAATTCATCTACACTTAGAATAACAAAAGTCAACATAATCTTACAGGTACTAACCAATCACCTAATCACTCGCGGCCACTCTGTTAGGTACACCTGTTCACCTGCTCAGTGGCAAATATCTAATCAGTCAATCACATGGCATCAGCTTGTGTGTGTGTGCTCGTTTTCTTCTAAGTGCACATTTAACCTCCTGTTTTAGTAAAAAGTCACACACAACGGGCCCCACAGGACAGAAAGACAAGAGGTAAATAATCCAAGTAAAACAGTAAAAAATGAAAATAATAAAAGACTTGGGAAGAGGTAACAGTGAAAACAGACGGGAAAGAAGAGACAGAGGGAGGAATATAAGAGGAAACAATAAAGAAAAACAAAACGTGACCGCAAACCTGAAGCGCATCACTGGAAAGATCACACAGTAAAAACGGGAAGCAAAGATGGCATCACAAGAACTAAGAAACAGGACGATAAAGAAGTCAAAACAAGAACCAAAACTCAGAACAACAGAGTGACTCAAGTCCAAGTTCACAGACCGCTGACCGCGACACGACCATGGCAACCCCGGCTAACAGACAAACACACAGGAAAGGAGCTGCCTGTTTCTTCCTGTTGAGAGTGAACATGTAGTAAAATCACAAATCTGGTAACCTCAGCACATTCACCACACAGGACGCGCTCAGATACAGAAAACTGATGGAAATATGTTCGATCATTAAAGCAGAAATCACACCTGCTCTGTAGTTACTTACCTGTGATAATGAAGCTTGTTTCTGTGGAAACGTGTTGCCACGGTGATGAAAACAGACAGGTTTACTTTTAAGGTTTCGCTCAGGAAAGTGATCCTGGTTTATCAAGTGCAGGCCTGCCTTTTACTCCTGTACTGTTAGATGGAAAATAAAAATATATATATTTACTGTATTTTCAGATACATCACATTTCACTGATGTAAACTGAATGTAATTTATTTGCTCTCCCAGGTCTGCTGCTACCCAAAAAAAGGCACTTGGTCCTTTATGCACACATGTTCAGTGCAGAGGTGGGTGCTTTTATGGATTCTCCTTTGGCCTTTAGCAGTCAGATCACTTTTGTTATAAATCTTTGCTATATTAAGGCTGGTTTTACCTCTAAAGGACAGAGAAACAACCTGTGACCAGGTTTTCTCTGGAATAATCTGCCCTCACACATAAAATCCAGTGTTTAAAAATTAAAATCAGCTCTAAATTATATGGAGTATATCTTATTTCATCAAGTCCACTCTGTGTGTTTTCTTACTGGGCTAATAGTCTGCTGTTTTCTATATGTACACTTTTTCCCTAACTAGATTCTCGTTTTATGACTTTTAACCCCCAGAATGATTTTGTTTGACCTCTGACCTTTAGGACAATACCTCATCAGCCTGTTACAGTGGATGGGTGGAACTGACTTGTAGAGCACTCCAGAATTATGTTTTGAGAAGTGCTACTCAAATAAAGTTTGCCGTTACTATTATTACCATCATCATAAATGCACTCACTTTACTTCTGAAGAAAACGAAAAAATAGATTAAAAATTATTATTGTTGTTGTTAAAATCATACTGATTTATTTTGTGTTATAAGAAGTCACGCTTCAGAAACACGTCGTGATGATGGACCATTTTTCACCCGATATAAAAATAAACATCATCGATACTGCTGCGCTCCCCCTGGCGGCCGGCGGAGGACCAGCAGTTGTAGACGGCGGCGCTACTGGGTCGAGCTTCGTGTCGATTCGTCCTCTTCTTCGGTTTAATCATCCAACGACGCGCTGTTTGACCGAGAGAAAGGCCGAAGCGGCGCTGTCTCCGTGTAAATGGCGTCTAACGGTAAGAGAAACGGGTAAATCTGTCCGGGGTTTGGACGTCGGAGCCGGTTAGCTAAAGATAGCATCACCTTCACCTGCCGGTGAACAGAGGACAGCTAGCGGCTAGCTGCAGTTTAAATGGCTCTCTGGGGGCGTGGCGTCCATCCTTTATTATCACATTTAATTCCTGCAGGCCTTACACCACCGTTTGTCTGGCTGCAGGACCGCCTCACCGGCTAGCTTCGGTTAACTCTGAGTAATACCGGTGCCTGCTTCGGTCCGGTTAGCTCGCCGTTAGCCCGGTTTTGCTGCTGACCCAGTTTCTGGTGGCTCACTGCGGTCTCGAGCAAAGAAACCGCCCCCCAGTGCGGATCGGCTGATTTAACCTCTGTCCTCTGTTTATTAAAAGCACATCAGAGCGGAGACCGAGCAAAAACCAGCTCACCTACACCGGGCAGATCCAACTCAACCCCAAATAATGAAAGTCTACATAAAAAAAAAACACGTTTTTTTCAGCACCTGCGGGCTGGATTATCTCGAGATAAACCCTCAGGGTGCTTTATGCTGTCTGGTAAAGAGCCTGAAACGACACAGAAACAGTCAGATGGCCCCCTGTGAGGAAAGTCCCGTTAGCAGGAAGAACCCTCCGTTAGAACCAGGATCAGGGAGGGGCAGCCATCTGCCCGATCGGGGTGAGGGGAGGGAGAGGCGGGGTGTATGAACTGGAGGGTAACCGACTTTAACAGGGAGGACTCCAGAAACCCCCAAAACAAAATAAATAAACAGGCCGTACATATTTACAAACGTATAAGCACAGGACACTCATAATTCATAGTTATAAGAGTGCGACAGTATCTGTGTTTGATTGCAGAGGCGAACCAGGAGAGTAATCAGAGTAATGGATTCGTGAACTCACAACACACACACCAGGGCACAATATCCTCGTCACATTTACATTTGTGTTGCCATTTTCATGCAGGGTCATGCTTTAAAGCAGGGGTGGGGAACCCCAGGCCTAAAGGGCCGATGTCCTGGAGGTTTTATAATTTAAGTTTTTAGCTAATTTAAATGGCTAGATTACCTCCTCAACATGTCTTGAAGTTCCCCAGAGGCCTGGTAATGAACTAATCGTTTGATTCAGGTGTGTTGACCCAGGGTGATACCTAAAACCTGCAGGACACCGGCCCTCGAGGCCTGGCGTTCCCCACCCCTGCTTTAAAGCTAGCTGCACAAGCCGATGAAAGGCCTCTTTTTAGTTTCAGAGACACAAGGGTATTTCTGACCTGCACAGGAAGCTCTAAACTGCCATGAACCGAATAATTAAACTGAGCTCGCACTGCAGTAGCTTATCAGCGATATGGGTGTTTATGTTTTTCATTATCACGTGAATTATTGTAACTTATAGCTGAAGTGTGTCATTAGGATTCAGCTGATGAGAACAGTGACTCGATTGGGCGGGTGTGGACCCCCGAGGCTCGTCCATAACACCGAGCTGGGGGGGAAGAGAGCTTGATAATAACAAAAGATAAAATGCAGCGTGGTGTGAATGAAGAAGAAATGCTCGGTGCATCATGGGAAGCCTGTCGGTTTAGAGTCACCTGATCCAGCCCTAACTATATCAAAAAACAAAAGTTTTAAGCTTAATCTTAAAAGTAGAGAGTGTGTCTGTCTCCCAAATCCAGACTCACCTGACAAATTTGAATTCAGTGGATTTGGTGTCTGATGTGGTTTTTAATGTTTTCATAACAAATCTGAAACAGTTTAAATCTGTCTGTTTTTGTTTTCGTTAATTCTGTTTGGTTTGGACAGATTTCCCGGACATGGATTAAATCTAGTCGCAGACTAAAAGATAAGATAATAAGTTTTAGTCCATGTCAGGGAAACTGAGCCTAAGTATTGCCGTTTTTGATGTGTGGATGATAAAAAGCGTGGCCTTCTTAAAAACTGTTTTTACAGATAGAATATGATATATTCATTTTATAATTAACATTAAAATGCGTCTTATATCATTACTGTTGAGTTTGTGAGGTTATAGATTATGTCTGACACTGATTGGATGTTTTATTACTATCATTAAAACTGACTTCAATATTAACCCTCTCTTGTTTGTTTTCTCCACAGAATATTCCCAAACACCTAGCCAGGGGTAAGTTATGTAATTCATGTCTTTATTCATTCATTAAGCTTTTGGTCGTTATTAATACTCGTCCAGAAAAATACGTTTAGATTCTGAATTTGGGTTAAAACAAGAAAAACAAGTCCTTGTATTTAACTGTGGAAATGATTTTGTTTTGTAAGTGAATGAAAAAAGTAGATTTGAAACGGTGTAATGTTGGTTTGTGTGTGCAGCTATTCGTCCTACGGTGGAGGTGGCGGTGCTAGCCAGGGCTACGGTCAGTCGTCTGGCCCGGGTTACGGCCAGCAGGGCTACGGAGGCTACAACCAGAGCTCGGACAGCAGCTCCGGCTCCTACAGCCAGGGAGGCTACAGCAGCTACGGCCATCCTCAGTCAGGTAGAGGAAGCCCCAACATCCGCCCAAATCCACAGTCACTGTTTTTCAGTCACCTCTGAATCCGTGTCCTTTTCCCAGGTGGATACGGGTCTCCATCCTCCAACCAGGGGGGTGGCGGTGGTGGGTATGGTCACTCGAGTCAGTCCTACAGCTCTGGAGGCTACAACAGCAGCAACCAGCCGTCCAGCATGAACTACAGCCAGCAGTCGTCATTCTCCGGGTACAGCCAGCAGCAGCAGCCTCCTCCTCCATCCTCTGCGGGGTACGCTCACGTTCACCTTCCGCTCGCCTTTAATTTACTGATTTCAGCCCCGTCTGCACAGCAGTAGTGTTTAGGAGCAGGAGAAACGAGAGCAGAGACTCGTGCTGGAGCTTCAGGAGAAACTCAGAGTATAAAGCAAGGATCAGCATTTCGAGAAAGAATACTCCTTTAACCATCGCCCGCACCACAAACTTCACTGACTTTACCCGCCCAGGTTTGGACGGGACTTCATTTTCATTTATTGTTAAAAGGAGTTCCACAAGGACATGCAGAGGGCTGGTGTGAGAGAGGAGGATGCTGGGATAGAAGGAGGTGGAGGCAGGTGAACCGCTTTGGCGAACCCTGAAGGACGCAGCCCCCAAAAAAGAATAATTTAAAGCCCGCATTTGTCTTTAGTCTTAAATGATTTTGGAGTGCGTTTAGTTTTTGTTGTTTGATGGTGGTCAGCAAACAGCTCCTGTAATAAAAATCAAATGTTCATACCGATCCCATCAGTACAACACAAGCTGAGCTCAGTCTCAGTAATTCAGTAGTTATCTCTATGATACGAATCCTAATAAAGCAGGAGCTGTTTTTTATTATATTGTAAGTCAGCCCAGAGGCCGAACTAGTTTAAATCCAGCCTCAAACATCCAGGAAAAAAAAAAGAAGAAAAAAGTCAGAATTATGCTTGAATGCTAAAGCAAATAACAACATTAAGCCTGTATGTACTGCAGTTTAATCTGAGTGCAGCAGGGGGCGCTCCAGTTATGTGTGTGAACTTCTTCTGTGGCGTCTCAGCCCTCTGCTGATCGCCAGGTATATGTCCTTTGAAGCCAGCATGGACTTGCAGAGGGGTGACACTTTTAGCTGATCATACAAAGCGTCTTTTCATTGAGCTCAGGTGTGTCGACGTGCACGTGTCTGCTGCCACCTGAACCTTTAACGCTCTGTTACCGCGGAGGCCAAACATAACCTGCAACTTGTTTTCATTTGCATTATGTTGATTTTGAGGACATTACCTAGACCTTCAGACATGTTCAGGTTTAGTAAATGTTTGTTAATTTACAGTAGAATCATTTTTGCCCCTCAGCTGTAAAAGGCTGATGGGTAGCACTGGCAGCCGCCATTATTTTGAATGATTGAGATTACAGCATTGAACAGAATAATCAGGATTAAGGTTTTTGCCATAACTGAGCAGCTGCAGTTTGAGTCTCTGATATGTGAGCTGCCATGTTGCTTTGTAGTCTTTTAACACTTCCTGTTATCTAACAGCTATGAAGGTAACTCGCCGGCTCCCAGCTACCAGCCGCCGAGCAGCGGAGCGAGCGGAGGTGGTTACGGCAGCAGTGGAGGGCAGCCTGGTGGTAGCTACGGGGGCAGCGGGAGCCACCCACAGCCGTCTCAGCATGGAGGAGGTCACTACAACCAGCCGCCGAGCTACAACACCCCTCCTCCGCCGAGCTACAGCCAGCAGAGCCAGTACGGGCAGAGTGGAGGTGAGGGGTTGTTTAGTTGTTGATTACTGACTGAAAGCACATCAGCGTTTGGTCTGCTGAGGTCTGAACTTTCTCTCAGGATATGGAGGCGATAGCCCGCCGATAAGTGGAGGAGGCGGCGGAGGATACGGTGGTCCCGATGGAGGTTACGGAGGTCAGGAAGGCCGCGGGGGCAGGGGCCGCGGTGGAGGCGGATTTGGAGGCCGTGGTGGTGGCGGATACGACCGTGGTTTTGACAGAGGTGGCCGAGGTGGTCCAAGAGGAAGAGGAGGCATGGGGTAGGTGTTATGAATCATTGACTTGTGCGTCACACTGAAGCTCAGGACTGTGCTGCATCTTAATGTCTCCACCCGTCTGGTTTTACATGGAGCCGCACATGTAAACATGCAAAAAGAAAAAGAAGTAGTGATCCATATTTACACCTCTGACCTCACCTGCATGTAAGAGTATGTAATCCTCCTCAGTACTGCTAGAGATCCTGTGGAGCACCTCTCCACCCAGGCCAAAAAACGCTGAAGACCACATTGCTAAAGGTCCAGTGAGTTGACTTGTGGTTGAAAAGTGAAAGGGCCAAAGCTGTCGTCTCAGGACGAGAAAAGACACTTAGAAAAAGATGTGAATCGTCTCTGCAGACTCCTCAGATGATAAAGCAGATTCAAACCCAGACCCTGCTTGCTCTGAGGCCGCTGGACCATCTTACCACCAAATCAAAAAAACATGAAATAGCCACAGAAAAGCAGTGTGTTCTGAAACATTACAGTACTCATAAGAACAGGTGTATGAAACTCATCTTCGAAGACAGAAGGTGGAGGCAACGAGGAGAAAGCGTGACCTCATGTGACGGGCTTATTTCATCTGCCCGCAAGTTTGTTTTTTACACATTAAGAGCACAAAGGAGAAAGTTTTAAAAGCAAACATCTGTGCTGTGATATCAGCTCGTCTTATAAAGCTGAGGACGTCTGCTCAGCTGGGTTTTCTTGGTTCATGGTGGTTTGCGTTATGGTCCGGTTCTGTCCTGTCAGCGGTCTTGACTCTGTGCAGACCCTCCTGACGGTGTGATGGAGTTAAAAACAAACAAAACAAATCTGGTCAAGAATGGAGCAGTAAACCAGAAATGATGAGAGGTTCACAGCCAGGACACACAAACAACAACGCAGCCAAACTCGGTTTCATTTATTTTGAAAATCTGCACTTTTCACTCAGAGGTTTTGTTAACTGCAAAAAAAGGGAAACCTGTGGCATCAAACGTGGGTTGAAAGTGTGGTTTCCTTTTCTGGTTAGGCAGTGCTGCAAACGCAACAAAATGACTGCCGCTCGGTGCTCTCTGATCAGAGAGGATGGAAAAATGTCACATACTGCTGCCGATATATGGATTATTTGGTCATTATTAAAGTATGGATATAATTTCTGTGGAGCTATAACGTTTGACAGTGTTCATTCAGTGTTTTGTGCCGTTATGCACAACAGGTGGCGCACCTGTGCTTTCCAAAATAAAGTCATAAATAATAAAGATACAGCTTGGGACAATAAATAAGGACGCTATCGTCAGCTGCCTCTTCAACAAGATCCTCATCACGTGGATGAACTTCATCTCGTCTCCGGCTCTGAAGCTTCGGCGAGCTCGGCGTCGAAGAGTCTGGTTAAAGCGGACCTCCGTTTAAAAAAAACAAAACAAAACGAAACAAAGCAAGAACCATCACCAGCTGTGGTCCAAGAGGGCGGAGCCAGGTGGAGGTGGAGTCGGATGTACTCCAAGCTTGTTCAAGTCTGTCCAACTCTTAACTCCAGAGCGATGGTGACACCACAGTAGTGATGCGGCCATCTAACTGCCGACTGCGAAAACATGAGCGTGGCCCGCTATGTTTGCAGTGCCTGCACTTTCAAAATAAAAGCAAAGGAATTGTCTATGAATGCGAATGAGGCTGTAGTCTTACACAGATGGGTTAGGGTTACCCTAACCCTAAAGTATGGGACACACTGAAGACACTTAGATTTGATTCACATTGGTCATTTTCAAAAGGATGATTGTTTTAATATCACTGACTCGACTCATCTGTTCAAACCTTGGAAAAGAAAAGATGCAAATGTAAAAGCTAAGGCTCAGCTATGATACAAATCAGAAACCACAACCACAAAAATCCCAAACAGCCCAGGAAAAACTGAATTCAATATTACTCATTCATTACACATCACTATGAATTGTTGTTGGTTATTCTCTCAGCTCTGATCCAGCACTGACACTGGGAAAATGATGCTTTAGTAGAAGTTACAGGTGCACTAGCAGGATGCTGATAAAGGCTGAAATAAACCTAATACAAAAAAGCAAAGTCCAGTGTTGGGTGAGCAGCCATGGCCACGGGTGATTGGTGTGATTACCCAGAGGTCTGAATACTTGCAGAAGCCTCGGTGGTTTTTGGTGAAGCCGGATTAAAACAGCAGAAATGGATAATGGGTTGGAGCAAAGCTTCGTAAAGCCGATGAATTAAACATGCAGAACAAAGAACATCAGCACTGAATGCTTGAAGCTCAACCGGTAAGTTGATGTTTTTGTTCTTCTTACGAGGTTACGTAGTCTCTCGTTTTCTTCTTTGTGACCTCATGATGTTAGAGCTGGACTCAGATAAACTAGTTTCCCATTCCATTATGTGTTTGCTCATCCATCGTGTACTTCCTGTACATCTCCTTCCACACTGGGTCATCACGATATTCGCCACAGTGAGAACTAATCAGCTGATAAATCCATGTGCTGGTTTACAAAAGATTTAAACATTTTGGGGTATTATCAGTTTAAGTTGGATGAACGTGTCAGTGAAAGTGTACTGGTATGTGTGTTGTGCCACATGCTATAAATAATAAAGTATACAGTTGCTTCAGAAAGTATTCAGACCCTTTTGTGTATTTTAAATAATATATATTTTTGATTTTTAATTAATTTTTTTTGTCCATCCATCTACTTTCTGCTGCTTACCTGGGTCCAAGTCATTGACCGGCCATCTAACCAAAGATGCCCCCCCTCTCCTCAGTCACCTCTTCCAGGTCGTCTTGGGGGGACAATACGGTCTTCCGAAGCCAGCTGAGAGAGGGAATCTCTCCAGCGTGTCCTGGGTTTGGCCCTGGGCCTCTTCACCTCGCACAGGAGGTGTCCTGATCACCCGGCTCCTTTTAAATTTGAGGACCGGTGGTTCTACTCTGAGCCCATCTCTCAGGGAGAGCCCAGACAGCTGTCAGAGTACGTTCATTTCCACCACGTGTATCCTTGATCTTATTGGTTTGGTCAGGACCCTCAGCTCGTGGTCACAGGCGAGGGCAAAACCGTAGCTCGGTATCAGTAAATCGACAGTTTGACCTTCGCACTCAGCTCTGTCTTTACTGCAAAGACCGGTACTGCCTCTCCAGCAAATCTCCAAGACAGTGGTTTCCCTTCACCATGGGTTGTTTCTAGGAAAATAAAATACAACTTCTGGAATTATTTTTACAACTTCAACACAAAAATGTGCCAACCTGAATACTCTGAATGTGCACGGACAGTTAGATTTTTAAACCAGTAACATCCCTGCTGAAACTTTCTGAAGCGACTCTATGCACTGTTTATAAAAGGTGCAAAATAATTACCCAAATAGACAAAGAAAGGTGTAGATGTAAGCTCCAGGAAAGACAGATTGGCTTCAAAACACTGCTATGCATTAAATGTATGTAAGGAATCCAGCGAGCCTTGCTCGTAAACTTCTGTACGCAGACTTAAACTCCGTATGGCGAGTTTTTCGTCTTCGCTCGAGTCTTTTTCTGTGCAACAACTTGCTGAAATGTGTTTCCATGGCAGATAAAGTGTGACCTTCACTCTGCCTACAAACTAACACGCCTCAGTATATCACCATCACCTGCCTTTTTCACCTGTTACCACCACCTTCCCCACCAGCCCCTGCAGGTTTACTGTGCCATACTCTGCTTTAATCACTCTTTGAATCTTCTCCTAGGCTTTTACCTTCTCTCCAGGCTGGCTTTCTGCTCTTAAGCCATCATTTGGAAAATCACATTATGGGGAAATTTACAGACTTAATAGTCTTCTCTTAGTTCAAGGACATATTACTTCAAATACTAATTAGTCATTTTGGAGAAAAGTCTCAAACGCTTGGGATTTGCTGCAATTTGTGTAAAGACAGGGTGTCTACGGGTCCTTAAAAAGACTTGAAACTATAAAAACTCTTAAAGACGAATGGCATTTTCTTGAATTCAGTTCGGTGGGTCTCAAACGTTTTAAAATCATGTCCTTGAGGAGAGTTTCCAAGAGACAAAAAGCCGCTATTTTGGCCTCCTCTGCATAATTAGATAACAATAATGTGACCGCTTCAATTTTTAGAAGCCGAGGCTGTACCTGCGAGAGAGCGTCAAATGAAAGTTAATCTACTTTGTGGATAGCAGTTGATGATTTGGTCTGCTTCACTGAATTAGTGAAGACAAGTGGACAGATATCAGGTGGGGTTGGGTTAGCCACACACTTTTCCACTGGGTCGTTCCAACCAGCTGTTTTATAAAAAGGTAGAGATATTAACACGGATCACCGATCACCAATGACCCGGTGGATGTTAAGAAAAAACATCTGCCTCATTCAGTTTGGTTTTATTTATGTAATGCAGTTTAGAACGGCGTGCATCTCATGGGTAATTTTACCCTTTTAAAATGTCTCAAAGTATATTTTTAGTTCTTATTTTGTGTAAAAAGTGAGACCCAGCCTCACACCTGAGCACAGCAGAGAAGCAGAAGGCCCTGCTGTCCAACCTGCTGAATAATCGGAAAGGAAAGAAGGTCAAGCACACATGATGTAAGAATAAAAATACTTTTAGCCATTAAAGCCTGTGGCTGAAAATGCTGACAGAGCAGTCTGTGCTGTGTGTTGTTCAGACTCGGGAATAAAAACAAAAGAAAATTTGACCTCACTGTTCGCTTTGACCTGGTGTCAGTGTGTTTTCACCTTTGTGTCACTCAAAGTGAAATCTTTAAGGTCTGAAGGTCGTAATTGAACTCGTTCATACCTGTAGACACCCTGTGTTGAGTGAATGAAGGTTTTTCTGAGACCTTTAAAAAAACAGACAAAAAAACCCAGCACCCACCAAGGGATCAGAGCTCTGATGTTTGGGTTTGTTAATTTACATTAAAAAGGAACTCTTATGATGAAATAAATGGAACATGAAAGTTTATACGCCTTCTGGGTCAGAAATGCAAATTTCAGCTAACAAGGTCTGTACACTGGTCTCTTGTCCATGGGTTATATCAACGTGCAGTAAGGGTGCATTTGGACAGTGCCAGCGAAGAAGGGTGGGTTTAGCAAAGACGCTGTGGGAGTGAAGGTTAACCTCAGCCGATTGAGAGAAATCGCTGTCAGCTCCAGCCTTCAATGCGTGTCGTTTTTCTCTTCCTCTTCATCAGAATGGGCGATCGTGGAGGATTCAATAAGTTTGGTGGTAAGTGACAAAAAACTTCAACACTTGAGTGAAAAGGTGTGTCAAAGCTAAAAGGGAGTAAGCTCAAACTCTGGTACTTTAAGTGTGTTTTTGGGGATAATCTTGATTCTGTGCGACATAATGAGATTTCAAACTGACGAAAAATCAACCATTTAACAGTGAAGGTCAGGCTTATGTTAAGACTTTGTGATGTATTTTGTCTCTAGCATGACTGTAGAGGTAATAACACCCAGCATGTTTAGTGTGTTTGACTTAAAATGTCCATCGGAGGGAGTTAAAACTGCATCATTAGCCCTTCCACTGCTCCGCTGTTTGAATTTGAAGAGTGGATGGTGACAAATTCATTGACTGAAGTCAGATAAGTGTGATAAGCAAATTCATGTTGTGCAAACGTGACGCATGTTAAATGCATGGAAATGACCCTAAATGTTTTTAAGGCACAGCTGAAAAACCTGTTGATGGATGTTTTGATTCGGTTGTACTTTCCACCAAAGACAGCTGAAAGGTAAAAACTGGTTGGGTTGCACTCCCTGGGATTTTTGTTTTCACATGCCAGTAACTGGAACACACGGTGATGAAATCTGAGAATTCTTGGAACTCCATTTGGAACAATTGAGGCATAAATGCTTTGTCACACCCTCGGATGTGGGTTGATCATATAGAAAGGCGGCCATGCTTTAGTTTAAGTAATTGCAGGTTATTTGCTTACAGTAGGAAAGTCCTTATCTAAATTCTCACCATTGCATCTGAGAATATATGCTCATTCAGGTTGAAGAGGGTTTTGCTTTTGTTCTTTTGTGATCCTAAAGATTAATTGGTATTGGTAGTAATGGCGGTAACTTGATGCATTCCACTACATTTCTACTGCATGTCTGTGTAGATTCTCAGTCATCCAGTCATGGTAGTCTTGAGAGCTTGAAAAGAAGGCGACTGGACTTCTTTGGGTTTGCAAAAACGTTTTACGTCTCATCCAAGAGGCTTCTTCAGCTCAAGAAACGAAAGGCGGAGAGTCCCAGGTACCTAACCCATAGTGGGCTACCTTTAGTTGCAGGTGTACTGCTGAGGCTTTTCCTGTTGAGGTGGTTCTTCTATGTTGTGCCATGCATTTGTGGAGTGGCTGTTTGACCTTCAGCCTTTACATAGGAGAGACCAAAGGTCATTCTTTTGAGGATGTCAAATTTTACATTTTGGACCAAGAAGGCAGGTGGTTTGAAAGAAGCTATCTATGTGCACTGTGAACGATGGCTCATGTGACAACTGCAATGATCAGGAGTGGGTTAACAACTCTCAGGACCACCTCCAAAGGGGACAGCCCCCACTAGGGGTTAAATACCTGGGTTTCTCCACCATTTTTTTTGTTTGCTTGTTTGTTTTGAAGAAGCTTTTTGGATGAGAGGTGAAACGTCTTCACAAACCCAAAGAAGTTCAGTCGTCTTCATTTTTTCAAGCTCTCCAGACTGTTTGGACGACTTTTTTTTTTAAGGAAATATTTTCAGTTGTTTACGATCCAGCTAATAAGCAGCACAAAATGATACAGACCAGAGAGTTTTAATAAATGTGGGTTTTATTTTATTTAAAATTTAAAGGGTGCACACGCAACAAGGTTCTAGCAAGAGATGGTGTTTACCCCACATAGCCAACGTGTCTATAATGGTATCATGCACCACCCAAAGGTTACCACTCCAAGGCCAGCAGGATTGGGAAGCAGCATAACGGCTGCAGAAAACGCAAAAGTGTGCTGATTGAAAGATGTGACGTTTAATAAAAGACAATATAAGAGCGAAACAGGATTCAAAGAACGCCTTGCAAAAATCTCTGGGTAACTGCAAAAATGTCGGGTGTCCTGCCCGTCAATTAGCTGTTTTAAGTCAGCAGCACCTGAAAATATGACAAGTTTTCACGTTTCTCGTCATTTTTATCAGGTTTTGCTGGTGATTCTGTAAGTGGGGGGGTTGTTAACAAAAACATTGCAGGAGGAGGCTCAAATAATCCTGAACAGAAATCTGTGGGAGCTTTCTGCATGGTCAAATATGGTGGCGGGCCACCCCTGCCACCGTAGAGCCAATCAGTGTTGACCGCATCAGTGCTTCGGACTGAGCCAATCAAAAAGCTTTAATTTGTGGTCAAATTCATAAATCCTTTTGAATAATTCAGTTGGTGACGGTATGTTTTTAAAAAAAAAAATTTTATTTTATTTTTAATGCCATGGCTCTCATTTATTCAGGTAGGAACTTCAAAATAATTTTGGCAAGACTTGCTTCTAGGATAAGATGGCTTTGTTTGTCCTGACCATTGAGATCGACGTTACGGCTCTCTTTTGGATTGTTTCAGTAGGGCTTGGTCTTGTTTGCCCAAACTCTTTGGAGATATGACCGGGATGGCTGCAAATGGTGAGACCCTGTCGTAGAAGGGCTGTAGTGATATAATACTTAAGGAGTAAGCCTTGCTTTAAAGAGTGTTGAGTAGTTATTGTGGGGTTTAATCTCCCGGGCTCTGATTCTGCACCGTCCTCAGTGTGGACGTGATCGAACACCAACGTCTGCCGGCCTTTCTGCAGAAAACCTTGAAATCCATTTGGAACAATGGAACAAGAGGCATGACTGCTTAGTCACATCCTCAGATGTGGGCTGATCATCTGAGACTAGATGCTGACATTCAGGTTTTTGGTTTTGGTCAGTTCTGATTCTTCCAGTTTACTCAGTGCTGGAGTGGGATGTGTATAAGATCCTCAACAACACAAACATCACAAAAACCAACAAGGGCGTAGGTTTTCTAATGAAAAATCTTCAGTTTGTAGCTGCAATGTAAAGTTTGTATTATGTGGATTATGTTCCAATTATGTGGAACAGATGCACTAGAAATAATTATTTGAATTATTGAAATAAATAAGAGGGCATGAAGTCATTGAGCCCTGTTAGGTTTGGGCATTATCTTTAAAATTTTCCATCCAGCCAATAAAAGTTCAGTTACCTGCGACTGATGATATATTTGTGGAGAGGGTGGTGTCTAGTTACTGATTATTTCCTGATTACATCCTCCAGGAGTCAAAGCCAGATGCTCCACCTTCACCTCTAGCTGTTTAACGTCAGAGACAGTTGAAAATGATTTTGGAAATCAGCTCAATGAAATATAAACTTGAAACTGAAATCTTGATTTTTAGTTTGTGACACTGAGGCCTGCTCATGTCACTTATTGTAGGACCGGGTGTTGTCGGAAAATTGATTTTCTATTTTGGTTTCCACAATGAGTCATTTACAAAGACTGGTTCTGCTCGATTGCACAGTCACAGACTAGAACAATAAATACATTTTTTAAAAAAAGTCTTTTTTTTTTAAAAACCTCTGATGGACCTGAGGAGATCTGCTCCTGCAGGCGGTTTGCCTTTGGTGTCCGATAACCAGACCCGTGTTTGTTTAAAGAGGGAACATTGAGCCCATGTCCCTTTCAGAAAAGTGACGGGACCTGATGCACCAAAGCGCTTCGTAAGGTGTTTGAGGTAATCTCTGAAAATCTGCACAGGGGAAGATGGTTTTGAGCGGGTTCAGTTCTCAGAATGGCAAACATGGTGTTCCTGATCCCAGGACGTATGTTGGAGCAGTTTCTCAGAATCTTTTGTTGAGCTGTGTGAAAAATGAAGTATGCAATGGTAATGACTGACATGGCGTGCTGTTCTATAGAAATAAAAACAACTGTGTTTCAGGGTGTTTGACTTGGGTCTGTAAAGTCGGTGTTAAAAGAAATGTCTGAAAATGCTTCAACATGACTGCAGCAAGTTTTTTTTAAACATAAAATTTAAACAAAACACCTTTTAAGACTCTTTCCAAAGAGTCTGCGTGTCATCATTGGAGAAGAAAAGGACCAAAGCCAATGAAATGAGTGCACAGGACTAGCTACAAAGCAGTATGTCATTAATGTGGACAGTCGTGTTTTTTACACTTGTTCCCAGGACTTAGAGCCACTCGCTGACCTCAGTGAAGTGTGATAACGATGTGGCGGCGTAATAATGAAGTGAATGAACAGAGACAGGAAAAACATTCAGACAGATGAACCTAAAGAGAGTTTAGAAGTTTGATAGTAGTGCTGGATATACTGGTGGGGATGAGGTGTCCATGAAAGGAATTGACTATTAGTTAGACCGGTGTTCGTGTGTGATGTAACAGCTGCACTTTTCCACACCTAACATCTGTTTGTTTTTGTCCTTAAGGACCAAGAGAACCAGGACACGGACATGGAGGACCCGGCTTCAGTAAGTGTTTCCTGTTTTGTTTGTTCCGCTATCAACAAAAGCCAAAACTCAGGACATTTTTCAGCCGTTGGTGTGACGTCAGTCTGAGAGATGTACTTGGATTGTAATCGATGCAGCACTCAACGCTTCTGAAGCCAATAAATTCCTAAAGAAATTACTTCAAATATTTCCTCCTAAGTCAAGAATATACCAAGACATGGTTTTCTCGTCTCTCTCTCTCTCTTTTTAATTGCCAGATATTTTTCCCCTTGTTTTTGTTTTCTTCCCATAATAATGTTTTTTTTTTGTTTGTTTGTTTTAATCTTTGAACTCTGAACTTGTTCCATCACATTTGATTGCTTATTGGTGAACAGTCAACTTAAACTTAACCAGCAATGTAAATTTTCCCATGATACAGGTGGAGCACTTTTAGAGACACTTCTAGAGAATGAACCCTTTTTGTAGATCCTTTAGCACCATTACTGCTGCTTGAATAACATCACTTTATATGATTTCCTAACAGTGCAGGACCAGGATAACTCTGATAACAACACCATCTTTGTGCAAGGCCTGGGAGACGACTACACCGTCGAATCGGTGGCTGACTTTTTTAAGCAGATTGGGATCATTAAGGTAACTTATGTTTGTGTTTGGTCAGTAATAACCGGACGTAAAGCCCTAATTTAAAAAGCATTTGTTTGGGTATGTCATGTATAGATAGCTTTAATGACTGGTTAAAATGGTTAAGAAGCTTGGACTCGAGCGTGATGTTGAAGTTTAACAATGGCTGAAATGGAGACCGACAAAAACGTGGAATGTGTAGCTGTTTTCTTTCTTGGTTCCCAGATTATGTTGGCTCATTATAACATCTCATGTTGCACTTCAGAAAAAGATGAAGAATTTCATCATTTCAAATCTAAATTAATTTCTATCCTTTTGTCTGATTTCCATGGTAACAGACAGATCTGCTTGTGCGTCACACGTTTGTGTACCTGAACTGTTGTGCTGTTTCACAGTTCTGGTCCATGGACTTTGATCCTCCTCTTCCTTCTGTCCTCTTAGGTGAACAAGAAGACAGGCCTGCCCATGATCAACCTGTACACAGACAGAGAGACGGGGAAGCTGAAGGGGGAGGCCACGGTCTCCTTCGATGACCCCCCCTCAGCTAAAGCTGCCATCGAGTGGTTCGATGGTGAGTTATTAACTCTGAGCTTTGGCTTCCCTGCTGTTTGAGTTTCTATGGGTGCTATAAGTGGTTTTATACTGCTATCAACTGGAAACTAGGCTTTGATGGAACTGACTGTAAGTGGCACTATATAAGACAAATAAGGATTATGCTGAACTGTGACTCATGCAAAGCTACTGTAGGAAAGTCCAAGAATAAAAATACGGAGCTGGAATTGAGCATTGACTTCATGCCTCATAGCTGATCCTTTGATATTCATCACTTCACCCCAGGTAAAGACTTCAATGGAAACCCAATCAAGGTGTCCTTTGCCACGCGCAGAGCTGACTTTGGAGGCCGAGGAGGCATGAGGGGAGGTCGAGGGCGAGGAGGCGAGTCACTTTCTTTTTAAATTTAGTTTTATAAAGTGAAATTTTATAAACTTGTAAACAGCAGTCAGACCACAAGGTGCACTTCACAGGTGAACTTTGAATCTCGCGCTGCAGCAAAAATGCTCGTTTACTGTTTGCAGTCAATTAAAAAGCTTCAGCCTCGCACTGAACCATCAGTCGCTCGTCCCGCTGACAGATGCTGTGGCTGCTGTGGCGTTTTCTTCTGTGCAGGTCTGATGGGCCGTGGAGGGTTTGGAGGCGGTCGAGGTGGAGGCTTCCCAGGAGGCAACGGTGGCAATGCAGGAGGAGGAGGAGGAGGAGGTGCCGGTGGTGGAGGAGGGCAGCAGAGAGCCGGAGACTGGAAGTGTTCAAACCCGTGAGTTTTGATGACTCTGCGTTGAGAATAAATTTGAATTAAAAGCACAACAAAAAAACATCTTGTACAATTATTGCTTAAAACAGTGGTTCCCAAAGTCGGGGGCGCACCCCCTAGGGGGGGCACAGAGCCATTGCAGGGGGCGCGCGGTATGAATAAATAAAGAATGCTTGGACACTGCTAGCATGATGGACAGGTTTTTGATGGGGCTCCCACACAAACGCAAAGCAGAAGATGAAGCATCACCAAATATGCTTCCAAACCAAAGACTAGAAAATCTGATGAAGCATATCTCGCCTTTGGCTTCACCTGCACAACGGTGGTGCCAAGGTAGGTATCCCCGACAGAATGTGTTTCCCCTGCGTCGGGAGCACGCGCTGGGCTGTCCCAATCACGGACAAACAGTATCCCACAGCTGTCTGTGTTTTTAAACCCATTTTGCACAGAGAGGCATTTTTTGAAAAATGTATTGATAGCAATGTTGAATATTCTGACACAGTGATAAACAAACAAACAACTCCACGTAAAATAATGACACCATAAAGATGGTTTGTTTTTCTGTTATTTAAAAGTGGTAGTAGTTTATTTTATTGCTACCTGTGATTTATTGCAGTTTACTTTTATTTATTTAATTGTTTGCAAAAGGTTTGAGGTGTGAAATAAACTGCAATGGAGTTTGAAAACAAAATATGGGCGTGTGTGGTTGTAAAACAAAGGGGGGGCTTAGCAAAAAAAAGTTTGGGAACCACTGGCTTAAAATATGATGCCAGATTTTTTTAGTTTTGCTCACTCTTACCTTTATTCAATGCAGTAATTTTTGTAGCAACGTATAACAGTTTTCCTAAAGTTTTCCTTTCTGCTCGCTTCTCTTCAGTAATTGTGGCAACTTGAACTTCTCCTGGCGTAATGAGTGTAACCAGTGCAAGGCTCCGAAAGCTGAAGACGCTGGTGGGATGCCCCCCATGGAGCGAGGTTAGATACACATGGATCAGTATAAAAATAAATAAATAGGCGAACATTTGTTCACTCACAAAGTTTACTCAGACACTTAAAAAATGTCTTAAAGTGTTTAAGGTCAAAACATGCATTGAATAAATAATAACACATGTAGTTATTATTAAAGTGTGTAGTTGTTACTGTTAGTTTTGATGAGTGGTTTGGTTGGATTCTTGCATTTCGGCTTCACCCACGCTGTCACAAACGTCAAACAGTGGAAGTGGAATTTTTTCAGGTGAAAAGTACTGACCCGACTTCCTGTCGCAGACCACAGTTTTGAAATAACTTTCATGATACACTGAAAGTTCAATTAAATCCCATTCAGTGTTATTTATACAGCACCAAATCACAACAACAGTCGCCTCGAGGCACTTTATTTTTTGAGGTAGAGCCTAAAATAATACAAAGAAAACCGAGAAAACGCCAACAGTCATATGACCCCCTATGAACAAGCGCTTTGGTGACTGTGGGAAGGAGAAACTCCCTTTTAACAGGAAGAAACCTCAAGCAAAACCAGGCTCAGGGAGGGGCGGTCGGTTGGGGTGAGGGGAGGAATTCAGGACAGAGACGTGCTGTGGAAGAGAGCCAGAGATGAATTGTGACAGAGAATTAAAGCTGCTGAACCACATGTGGAGGTAACTTTACTTCCTATTGGACCACATGCTGTTGGATCAGCTGGTTTTTAAGTGAGGTGCTGTTTGCGTGTCGCTGTCTGCAAGTCTCGGGCCGATGTTTCATCACAGTTTCAGTTTATTACTTTCAGGGAAGTGGTGTTTTTCTGCAGTTGTAGATTAATAAGTTAACAGTATACAAAGTAATTAAATATTCTTTTAGCAGAAATCGGGGCACGTGCAGACCTTTATTGTGGAGTGAGAATTGTTATCTTTCGTGTTGTTCAGTCGTTCTGAATGTTCGTTTTCAGTCTGACTGAAGCAGAAGCTGAAAGCGTGCCCCCGACGTTCGCCGGCTGGTTCGTTTTTCTGGAGTTCATCCTGAAACCTTTTGTCTCGGCTGCTTTCATGATGTACTCTATGTACACTTCTAATGCTTGTGTGTTTAGCTGTGGCAGCTTTCTGTGGTTTAGCCACAACATTCAGGTTCAACCTGAAAGTGATTATGTTTCTGTTTGAAATCAACAGCACACCTGTAGTTTACCTGGTGAAAGAGAAGAGACAGGAACGCGTCTGCTCACTTTTTCATTTTTTAAGTCTTTTTATTTCTGCTGTTCGATGTGTGAAAGGTGGGCAGGCTGTAGATTAAGTCACGTTTGATTTTTATGTCTTTGTTTGACGACATAAAATCTACTGAGGTCTACTCTCTGAGCTCTACTGATGTTTGAAGTGAGCGATAACGCGGGCCTGAACACGCGTGAGCATCAGTATCGCATTTATCTCACGTACGTCGTGTTGGTGAGATAATTTCATAAATGTGGCTGAAGAACAGATGCTTGCAGTGAACCGTAGCTGCTTATCGCTGTTTCTGGAAAGAAAAGTTATCCGGATTACAAAAGCACAAAGAATGAGGATTCAGATGACGTAGACTCCACCCTGAGATAAATGATCTCCACGGGAGGCGGCTGCAGGATAAAAATGTCTTCTGTGTCCAGTAGTAATTGCATTTGGAAGTGGTGTGTTTAAGACTGTCATGAAAACAAGTTTCCATTTGGAAATTTGTTGGTATAGTTCTGATTTTCACGATGAGCACATCCTTACAGACTTCTGGCGACCACGTTTCAACATCTGCATCTGCATCAGGATGGTCGACTCATAATGTGTGATGGCGTAGTTATAATAATGACAATAACTCTGTTTGTGACACGCAGGCACACAGTCAGACTTACATGTGCTCAAACACACACAGCAAGAATCAGAATACTTTATTAATCCTTAAAGAAATTATGTAAAAATGCTGAGTAAGGAGAAAAACGCAGGAGCAACTGAAACGGGCTGCATGCCGGTTGACGCATGCACACGTATTCTATGATGCACGAACGATTAAAGACAAGCTAACCTATTTAAAAAAATAAAAATAAAATTTGTTTTTGTTTAAAACAAACTGCAGATTCAGCCGAGGGAGGCTGTTCCAAAGTTTAGGAGCTTCTGGATTTAAAAGAAGAACGAGGAACAGTTAAACCCTGACCGGAGGCCCCGAGCAGCCTGGCCGCGCTCAGATCTTCTGATCTGGGTTGTAAATGTAATTAGTCATATTTTAAAATGCATTATTTCATAATTTCTCTAAGCTAAAGAAGGGAAGAAGAAGAGCAGGGTGACGTGTGAGTGTTTCAAACATCTCTGGAGGATAGACTTGAAGCTGTGAGGTTAATTAACCAAGGGTTTAATATTTCAGCATATTTTACGTTACTGTACACTGAGATTGGAGTAAGAGACTGGAGTTATCAATTACTGAATTAAATGATAACGAACGCGGTGCGGTTTATGAAGGAGTCCTTTGGCTCTGTAGTGGTTTCCTGTGATCACCTGTATTTGTACAGCAGAGAAACATTTCAGCCGTGTGAGTCACGCGTTGACGACGTGCCGCTGAACAAGGCGGCGTTTAATCGCGCTCACCTCATTTGTTTCCTGTCAGGAGGTTACGGAGGAGGAGGCGGAGACCGCAGAGGGGGGTTTGATCGAGGCGGCTTCAGAGGCCGAGGCGGCGACCGCGGCGGCGGAGGGTTCAGAGGAGGCCGGGGAGGCGAGCGGGGAGGATACGGCCCCGGCAAGATGGACGCGAGGTGAGACACAAACTGCACGGCAGCTCTGTGAGGCGGCATGCCCGCACGTACGCCCAGGAAACGGAGGAATAATCACGCCACAGTTAACTCCTCGCCTCAGAGATGCTTCCAGTATCAGTGGAGTCAGCAACACGTGCAAACAACCTGCACGTAGGACGCGCAGCAGCAGAACTGCTTTAAATATTAAGTACACACACGTGGGAAAGCAGACGTCATAAATCATAAACTCCAGTTCAAAAAAAGCTGGGAAGGTGGGGCAGATCTCATGAACTCGTGTTTTACTCGCAGCAGAACGTCGAAAACGCACCAGATGTTCAAACTGAAAATGAACCAGTTCGGTAAAAATATGAATTAGAAAAGTTGGGACAGGGTCCTGTTTGCAGTCTGCAGGTTCCTCTCTTCTTTTGCATGGAGCAGATGCCTCTCTGAAACCTGCTCAGCACTGATGGAGCCTTCCAGATGTGCCAGCTGTCAGGTCCATGGGCACTTTCAGCCTGATTTTGAGTGTTTTCACTGTAAATACAGGAGAACGGGTTTCAGAGGGTAAGCTTTGTGCCCACAATCATTTGTCATTTAAAATTCTGTTTTGTTGATTTTGATTGATTTACTTATTTCTTAGTCTGCATATTTATTTACCCAAACTACTGCAGTTACCAAATGATTCTGTCGATTTTAACTCTCACATTCAAAACATTTTGGATACAAAAAACATTTCAGTTTTAAAGCTGCTTCTGGAGCAGACTGTGGACCTGCTCAGCTCAGCAGTGCAGCTGTGCTTTGTGTTGACTTGGAGAAACTCGAACGTTGGCTGGAAACTGTTTTGATGTTTTATGTCTTTGTGTTTGGTTTCCAGGGGCGACCGCAGGCAGGAGCGGCGGGGCCGTCCCTATTAGGCGTCCCGGCTGCTCAGCATGACGACCGGTGCGTGCACAGGTGTCCGTACCGGACGCAGCCCGCCCCTCTCACCTTTTATATCACTCCTGATTCAACATGTGACTCTCCCTGTGTTAGTGTTAGCTCTCGTGATTCATCCACACCGTCTGCTCAGCGGGGCCTCGTTTACCAAAACAAGTTTCAAATCGATCAGATTTTATATCTGCCCGACTCTCCGGGATCATCACCGGACACCGCTCTGTTCTGCTCATTTCCAGCTCCACGCTTTCACTCTGTCAGAGTGGCTTTGCATGATTCCCACCTCAAAATAGTCCTGTCTATCTCATGCTTGGCCTCGGTGCAGCCCCTCTGAAACAAGCTGTTTTAGCCCCTCCCCCTTTCTCACTGGCTTCTTCCTGTATAAAGCAGGTAGGTGGGGCTTCTGCGCCTAAGATGACCATCTTAGGGATACCGCACACACACTCACTCACACACACACACTGAGCTCATTGTTAGAAGCTCGCTGTAGCTTTTAAACATTTATTTTTATTCTGATTGAAAAAACCCCAGATTAGCGTGACCCTGGTTTCTCTCGTCACCTGTGCTGATTCTGAACTATTGACACGGGACAGGTTTTATCTGCTGCGTCTCATCAAGTTTTCATAGGCTAAATGTTAAAAAAAAATACCGCAATGAACTAAAAAACACAAAGATTTATTTGATTTCTGACACTGAGAGGTGAACGAAGATCATCAGCATCAGCTCTTGTAAAATCTGACCTCACTATCCGTCCAGAATTTCACCAATTTGGGGCATTTGTAGAGAAACGTGCACAAAACGAGCAGATTCAGAGCCGTTTCTGGTGCGTTGATCCCTGCTGATGAACGCAGCACCTCCTCCTGATAATTCGGCAGGTTCAGTGAGCGACGTGCGACGGCCCAGACCGGAGGGGTTCAGGATCAAGAGGCGCAGATGCTCCTGAATGAGGCGCCGTGGAGTCACGGGGATTCCTGCGAAGCTTCGGTCACTCAGCTCGCCACACCTGCCCACTGATGCCAGCTCATTCTCATCATGCCGCGTGTGCGATGTAAATGAAGCCCCGGCTCTACAGCTGTATTTAAGAACTTTTTACTATTTATTATTGGTGTTTTTGTATCGTGCTCGTGCTGCTTTTCCAAATGAAAGTGTTGACCAAGTAACGAGTTCTTATGTGGTTCTTTTTCACTGTGATGCTTTGAGAAAGTCTCCGGTGCTGAAAGTCACTAAAAGCTCCAGTCTGACAGTTTCAGAGGCTTCAGGTGTGTGCTGATTTCAGGGGAACTTGGATTCGATGAAAACAGACGCCCGATTCAAGATGAGCTGTTCCAGTTCTCAGAAATGTTGAATCTGTGTCAAAAATACTCCTGGTACTGTCAGCTTGTTTCTCGAAGCCCTTCAGCTGAAAGCTTTACGCCTGGATCGACTCGTCGATGCTGCTCGTCCACTTTAAACTTGGCACAGCTTT
>VVHJ01013822.1:27030-46484 GCA_015107715.1 Tylochromis polylepis | reverse complement strand
CCTGTGGGTGGTTTTTGCAAGGCTGCGAGTGCTTTTTCAAATTCTGGAATGAAGCCCGTCAATATTTATTGATAATTTGAATAAATTTATAATTTATTTAATTCTATAAAAATTATTTTTTTTAAATACATATAGTTGTTAATAATTGTTGCATGTGTGACGATGTTCATTCAAAGTTTTGTTCAGATTGGGCCACCTGTACAGGGGCAGATATACAGACGTTGTCACATTAAAGCAAAATGAGGGAAAATGGTTATTGGTCAGCCATGCTTCCAGAATGTATTTCACAAATTTGTTAGCAAGTTATCAAAAAGCCAGCACTTTTCTCTGCACTGCCTTCTCCATCGTATCTGTGATGCTTCTCTGATACATGTGCTGCACAGACTATATAACAAAAACATTCCTAAATTACTTTGGTGGAATTTTCTGTTAATAACGTCTGTTAGCTGTGGTCAAGGACACACACGCGTCCTTCATCTAAAAAACCCCAAAAGGTTATACTAAAATCCTACAGTGAAGTTCCAAACATCTAAATCTAAATGTGAGGATAAACTAGAATTTTCCCCATTGCATTACCTAAAAAATCTTGTTCTTATTTGCACATATAGGACAAAATATGCAGGGGATACCTTTGATAGACCATTATAATTAAATCATAATGATGTATTGTTTAGGCTCTAATTCTGCTTTGTCTGTGAATTGATTATTAATCATCAGGTTATAAAAATCTTGGTAAACTTGAGTTTTTTGTCACGCAACAAGCCACTAAAGTTGTGTCTCACTTCAGGTGCGGATCAGCGTGAGAAGAAGTACAAGGCCCATCGTCAGTTTGGAGACAGGCGTGGGGGAGTTATCAGTGCACGAACCTACTTCTATGCAGATGAGGCCAAATGTGATAACCAAATGGAGACATTCATAAACTGTATTAAAGCTTCTGGTAAGTAGTACAACTGCTGGAAAAGCACAGTTTGGGTATCATTTTAATATTGTAAAACATAAATACTTATTTAAAAAAAAAAGTAATTTAACAAAGTAAATGATAATGTATTTAAAGAAAATCAAATTAAGAAGAATCAAGTGACATGAGGTTTGTTGTTTAATTTCAGGTGGAGCTTCTAATGATGGATTTTCTGCTATCAAAATGACTGCACTGGGTCGCCCACAGTTCCTTGTAAGACTTTTCATTCATTCATTTATTGTCAACTGAAACTTAATGTCACAGGGTTTAGACTTAAGTCTTGAATGACCTCAATTTAGCAAAGAAATGTAGCAGAACTTGTTCATCAACCCGAAGGTCTGATTACAGGGAAATGGAGGAAATAGGGTTTGTTTGGTTTTTTTTTTACTTGATCACTTCAAAGTTTTGATCTGTAAAAAAGTAATTTTTACATCTGAGTGTCATAGCTTAAAAGGTAGTTAAACTCTGTGATTTTCTGTAAACAAGCTACTCTTGTAGTCAGTTAACCCCATCACAAACCTTATGATAAAACAATTGCTGTTACTTGATAATGAATATGTTGTGCTCTGTTTAAACAGCTCCAGTTTTCTGAAGTCCTGGTTAAATGGAGACGGTTTTTTAACTTCCTCGCAGCGCAACAGGGAAAATCTGAAATGAAGGTTTTGGAACAGAAACTGGAGCTGGAGCAACTCAAGGTGGGTGTACCTTCAGTCAGATGGAAGTCGACATGTGCAAATGATGTCTTCATGTCATTTTTACTTATTTTATGATGTTTACTTATGTTCCAACCTTTATGGTTATCAATAATGAAGTGAGGTGTACTTTCATTGTAGGAAAGTTTGACTGAGCTGGGTGTTGGAGCCAAAGATGACATTGAGAACTGGTTTACTGGAGAGAAGCTGGGCTTGTCTGGGTAGGACAGTCACTCATTTGTGCACAATTAGTCTCCTTTAACTGCACTCTTAATAATTCTTCATCCAAGTTATTCCAAGTTTTACCTGTATTCAGCTTTTTCTTTTTTGGTTTTATATTCTCATGTCTGACTTCTAGAACAATTGATCTGTTGGACTGGAACAGTTTAATAAATGACACAACAAAGATTTCCAATCTGCTTATGGTGCCAAACCTTCAGGTGAGTCATCATCACATGACGTTTTAGTGGTTTGGAGGGGGAAATATTGACTACTGGATTACAGCTGTGGTACCTCAAAGAGGTTAAAAGCTGTTTGGTTTGAATGATCACAGGTATCGCTTCATCTCTTCGCTGTTTCTTATGCAATGTGCAATACACAGAGAAAGCTGTTACCCAGGCACTCCATGTTTGTTCAGCCATTTCCACTGAAGTGGAAAAGGTTATCATGTTTGACTGAACAGAAAACATAAATCACCCTTCGCCTTAATGCCTTCCCCACTCCTTTTTTTTGTCAGAACCTTTACTGGCCTTACTAAAAAATTCTTCATGAAAACTCTTTGGATTGAAAGAATCAGCTGTTTAATTCAGGCCAACTGTAAAGAATCTGTGGTGGGATTTAGGAGAGCATCAAGTTAGTTACAGTTATGATAATATACACTTAGTAAAGGTAATCTATGCTATTTAATGTCTACAGTTGGTAACAGAACAACATTTGTTCAACAATCAAATGTCTGTCACTTTTTTTGTACTTGTTCTGCTATTAAGCTTGTTATTTCTTCTCATTTGTGGCGGCCTTCTTTGGTCACTTGACTTATCTCGCCCTTTTGACTGGCTCACAGCATTACCTTCCACATTTTAGAAGCTTATAAAGCCAACTAACCCAAACTTTGGAGGCTTTTAAAAGCCAATGAGAAAGCCGATTCTCTTTTCTGTTAATTATTATCAACTTTTAAAGTAGATAAAATACTTCCTGTACATGGCATTTCTAATTTATGAGTAATCTGTACATATATTATTCAATTTATGGTGTACTTAATGGATTAAAACAGCAGCTATGAGCAATAAAACTGGAAAAATGAAGTGCCAACAACAGCAACAGCTTTGGCAACAATTTAAATTGACTACATTGACTACCTGGGGGAACATTATGCCTTCCTACCACAAGTGAAAAACAAATTGTAATGCCTTAGAATAACATGTTTTGGGAAGTACTCATTTCACATTGCTCATGTAGCCAGTATAATTGAGGGCAGCTGACAAATGGACAAAATGTTTCTGGCACTGATGTTTAACTCTTTCCTGCCAGTCACATGGAAATAAAAATGTATGACTTTCTATTAATCATAAAGATGAGTAAATATTTTTCTATTTTGGTTGTATAGACCAGCCATCTGGAGCCTTTGCTGAATATATTTACAGAAGAAGAAGAGAGGCAGATGAAGAGAATGCTGCAGAGAGTGGATATTCTGGCCAAGGTGAGGACACTAAGCAACCTGTACCTGCAGATAGTGTGGGCAACAATGAAGGGATAAGACATGGTTTTAGGTGGTGCTTTATGTTTTACTCTCTAATCATTTTTGTGCACTACAGCATGCTGTAGAGAACGGGGTGAGGCTAATGGTGGACGCTGAGCAGACGTACTTCCAACCAGCTATCAGTCGCCTGACCCTGGAAATGCAGAGGAAATTCAACAGAGAAAAGCCAGTCATTTTCAACACCTACCAGTGTTACCTCAAGGTGAAACTGCAGTTTCCTCAATGAAGTTTAACTCAACTAACAAAATAATGTGTGTTGTGAAGATCATTGCTACTTACACTACACGTGGGTTACACTAACCTATCAAAGCACACTGACTTTACCGATGGAAAAACTACTGTGAGACCATATTTCATCATTACAACTTCCATATCTCATCTAATTCTGTAATATTGTCTCATAAGAGAACAGTTAAGTTGGCGTGATTTAACTGCAATTTATTGTGGTACTTTAATATGAACATGATTTAGTGTTTTTATTTGTTTTATAAGAAACAGGAAGTTTCTTTGCCAGAGTGCTTTCCATACTGTGGCACATCAGTGTGTTTACCATGAAAAATTAGTCCCAAATCTGGCAATACTACTGCTTGTTCCTCCCTCAATAATCTCTTGTATTTTGTCAATAAGTAAGTAGGTGAAAGTATTTATATCACAGCTTCCAAGATCAAAATCTGCAAACTGCTTCACAGTATAATAAGATGAAAAGGTGTAAATAAAACAGTTACTAAATAAAAGCACATTTGAACAGGTGGGTCTTAAGCAGTGTCCACAGATCTTAAGTCCAGTGGGAACAACTTCAACAGCTTAGGATCCACAACCTCAGAAATACATAATCTCCTTAATGCCTTAGCCTGGACCGAGGTACCACCAACAAGCTGGTAGTTATATATCGATGTAAAAGATCACTAACAGAGGGAGGCTAAGGGGCTCAAAAAGAAAAATGACTGAACTTCATGAAAATGTTTCACCTCTCATCCAAGAGGCTTCTTCATTTCTAAAACCAAATGGTGGAGAGTGCCAGTTATTTAATCCCTAGTGTGGGTTGTCACTTAAGAAGGTTGTTGACCCATTATTAATCATGTGCCTCATCACATGAACCAAGGTGTGAGAAATGTCTTTCTTTCCAACCTTATTAGACAACCATGACCTGGATGACTGAGAACCTACACAGACGTAACAAACAGAGGCATCTGACCACAAAGAGCGCTAAAAGTGATCACCAGAATCTTCAGCTGAACTCTAAACTTTATGTGGAGCCAGTGTAAAGAGGACAAACAGGATCTGATAATTATGTCACTTTTGTGATTCTGGTGACGAGGAAGATATAATTACAAGTTAAGAGCTCTCCATATTTTTTTCCTTAAATGAAATGGCCTTTTATATAACCCTTTCATAGAAAAAAAAAATTCAAAATCCAAAGGTTTTGCAGTTACACATGTTACAGATGATTAGCATAATTGTGGTTATTTTATGGTAAGTTTGATGCCCTTTTAAGTTTCTGTTGTTAATGGTGTTTAGGAAGCCTACGACAACGTGACCTTGGATGTTGAGCTGTCTCGGCGGGAGGGTTGGTACTTTGGTGCTAAACTTGTTCGCGGAGCCTACATGTACCAAGAGAGAGCCAGGGCAAAGGAAATTGGATATGAGGATCCAATAAACCCAGACTATGAGGCCACTAACAGGATGTATCATAAGTAAGTCTTGAATTTTTACCAAGCCGCTTGGTGAGTCAGCTAGAAATTGCATAAATCCTAACCATCTGCTCTGCTGTTTGTTTAGGTGTTTGGAGTATGTGCTGGAGGAGATTGAACACAGCAGGAAAGCAAATGTCATGGTTGCAACTCACAATGAGGACACAGTGAAGTTCACCCTCGATAAGTACGTTTTGTCCTTGAGCACTTTACATGTACAGAGACAAAATTCAGATTTAGTTTGAGCGTGTACAGATACCTTAAAGCTTTCATTCTTGAAGGATTAACCGTAGCAGTCTGAACTCATACTTGTACAACTACTCAAAGTAAAATATTCTTTGTAAAGCCTCCAAAGCAGCTATAGGGTTAACAGAGAGTGGTGAGATACCATGTTCCAGCTCTGATTATGTAACAGTCCTTCAAAATGTGTCTCTCTGTTTTTTCTTTTTTGTTTGTTTGTTTCTCCAGGATGAATGAAATGGGTGTGTCACCCACTGAGAATAAAGTTTACTTTGGACAGCTGCTGGGGATGTGTGACCAGATCAGCTTCCCACTAGGTACGTTACACTCAGCACTAATACTAAAGTAAACTGCATGTTAGGAAATCACCTAGGCACATGTCATGTAAGTGTGTGGTCATGTGGTCAAAGACGTACCACTGAAGTGTTGTTCCTACTGATGTCAATTTTACCGTATCCAGGCAGTCACTGACCTTAGGAATTGTCTGAGGTCATGTTGACAGCAAACACTTTGTGTTGCCAGTGCCCTTCACTTAGTGTTAGAAAATGTCACGCTAGTCCTGTCATATTAGTCTGAGGAGAAGTTTAATGCTACTCTTATTCTTGTGAACGATATTAATCATTGTACAAACAGAACATAACAGATATGATCCACTTACTTTAACAACTGCTTCAGTTTTATATTTTTAAACTGTTGCTGTTTAAGTCATCTGTTTGATTGCAGATGATTAATTCCCCCAACACAAAGGAGACATCTACCTATTGTGCAAAATTTCATTTATTTCAGTAATTCAACTTAAAAGGTGAAACTAATATATGATATAGACTCATTACATGCAAAGCAAGATATTTCAAGCCTTTAGTTGTTATAATTTTGTTGATCATGGCTTACAGCTTATGAAACCCCAAATTCAGAATCTCACAAAATTAGAATATTGTGAAAAGGTTCAATATTTTAGGCTCAAAGTATCACACTATGATCAGCTAATTAATCCAAAACACCTGCAAAGGGTTCATGAGCCTTTAAATGGTCTCTCAGTCTGGTTCAGTAGGAATCACAATCATGGGGAAGACTGCTGACCTGACAGTTGTGCAGAAAATCATCACTGACACCTTCCATAAGAAGGGAAAGCCTCAAAAGGTAATTGTAAAAGAAGTTGGATGTTCCCAAAGTGCTGTATCAAAGCACATTAATAGAAAGTTATGTGGAAGGGAAAAGTGTGGAAGAAAAAGGTGCACAAGCAGCAGGGATGACCGCAGCGTCGAGAGGATTGTCAGGAAAAGGCCATTCAAAAGTGTGGGGGACTTTCACAAGGAGTGGACTGAGGCTGGAGTTAGTGCATCAAGAGCCGCCACACAGACGGATCCTGGACATGGGCTTCAAATGTCATATTCCTCTTGTCAAGCCGCTCCTGAACAACAAACAATGTCAGAAGAGTCTTACCTGGGCTAAAGAAAAAAAGAACTGGTCAGTTGCTCAGTGGTCCAAAGTCCTTAGATACATCTCATTTGGAAACCAAGGCACCAGAGGCACACAGTCCAAGATGCTTGAAGTCCAGTGTGAAGTTTCCACAGTCAGTGTTGATTTGGGGAGCCATGTCATCTGCTGGTGTTGGTCCACTGAGCTTTATTAAGTCCAGAGTCAATGCAGCCGTCTTCCAGGACATTTTGGAGCGCTTCATGTTTCCTTCCACAGACGAGCTTTATGGAGAAGCTGACTTCATTTTCCAGCAGGACTTGGGACCTGCTCACACTGCCAAAAGTACCAAAACCTGGTTCAATGACCATGGGATTACTGTGCTTGATTAGCCAGCAAACTAATCTATGGGGCATTGCTAAGAGAAAGATGAGAGACATGAGACCGAACAATGCAGAAGAGCTGAAGGCCGCTATTGAAGCATCCTGGTCTTTCATAACACCTCAGCATTGCCACAGGCTGATAGCATCCATGCCACGCTGCATTGAGGCAGTAATTCATGCAAAAGGGGCCCAGACCAAGTACTGAGTACATATTATACTTTTCAGAGGTCTGACATTTCTCTATTTAAAACCCTTGTTTTATTGATTTCATGTAATATTCAAATTTTCTGAGATTCTGAATTTGGGGTTTTCATAAGCTGTAAGCCATGATCAACAAAATTATAACAAATAAAGGCTTGAAATATCTTGCTTTGCGTGTAATGAGTCTGTATCATATATTAGTTTCACCTTTTATGTTGAATTACTGAAATAAATGAACTTTTGCACGATATTCTAATTTTTCGAGTTTTGCCTGAGAAACTCACTAAAAGAGTAGTCTGACCTCTGTGTCACTTAATCCCCTATTTTTTTTTTCTTTTATTTTTTTTTTAAATTGCAGTTTCTCACATGATATGATGTCATGTTCTGCTCAGGATTTGTTCATGATATTGGATATGATACAGCCACTGGTTGGTGGGGAAAAATACATGTTCCCCGGCTGGTTTGGAGTGGCCCCTGGTTGCTGGCTCCTGCTGGGTGAAATTGGTTGCAAAAAAAAGGTGCTGCACTAAAAACCTTCTAGTAATTGCTTGGGTTGCCTGTGGTTTTTATTTATGTCTACTAACACTCTTAACTAGTAGCTGAGTGGTAGTAAAATACATACCAAAAATGTTGAAGGTTTGCCTTCAAAGTAAAAGTTTCAAAAGGTACAGCTTTTACTTTCAAGGCATTTTTCACAGTTTCACTTCAGCTCGGAAAACAGCTGGCCAGTGCTTTTAGACAAGTCCGTCACTTTCATGCAAATAATGAACATCACTGACTAGACTCTAGGCCCGTGTGGCTCAGGTTGTGGCAGTTATTTTCCTCCAGCCTCCAGCGTTCACTCACAATCAGTTGAGGGGGTGGTCTCTAAGCCAGTGTGACTGGGGCCTTATTCACTTGATCCTACATTGTCCCATGATTGTTACCGGTCACGTGTCTGCAAAAACTCAATTTATTAGTTTTATTGTAATTTTAAAGTGATTTATGATGAATTTGTTCCATAGTTTTCTTCTGCACCATTCATTACTTCACCTTTTTTCACTGAACATTGACACCCCCCTCCCCCCACGTTGGTTAGCAGAACACACAACAGGACTTCACCTCATCTGTGCTCTCACAACTTGAAATATTCTGGTTTAAACCGGGGTCTTGCATGATTTCACAGGACTGTTACTTCAACTATTGTGAAACTGGCACAGTCGGACATCATGTAGATTGTGAACTTAAAGACCGTTTAATGTCCAGTCTGAGTATACGAGGCATTTGTGTTCCCACATGCACCTCTGTCAGGTGTTGTCTGGAAAAGCTCAGGACTTGAGCGCATGTGTGAATACAGCTTTGTACCCTCTTTTTTTTGTTCACTTAATCCGTGATTGTTAGCTTAATGTATTCTTGTATTATAAACAGTATGTGTCAACTGCATGCACATTTAAATGTTGCTGTTGTATACCAAGTCATGACACCAAATTCACACATGGTGGAGACAGTGAACACTGAATCTCCTTCTCTTATCTGAAAACAGGCCAAGCAGGATTTCCAGTCTACAAATACGTTCCGTACGGCCCTGTCAACGACGTAATCCCCTACCTGTCCCGCCGTGCTCAAGAGAACCGTGGCTTAATGAAGGGATCCCAGAGAGAGAGGAGCCTGCTGTGGAAGGAGCTGAGGCGCAGACTGCTGGCTGGTCAGATTATGTACAAACCTGTTTACTAAATCACATTTGCAGACAAAATGCAAAATATTTCTAGGCATTCCACCATTCTTGGTGTACCTCTGTGTTAGCTGCTCTTTGTAGCTGGGACTTGTCTTTCCTGGTTCACTAAACCACAGAGCAAGAAAGAGTATTTTTCAGCTTTACTGACAAATATTTTAAATATTTAAGTATTCATGCACTACAGGTGTGTTGAAATATTGTAACAGAATATGTGACGTCCCATTAAAATGTGATCATAGTAGTTGTTTAACTTTTAAACTGGCCTTGATAATTCTTAAAATCAGCATACATTTAAAACCTTTTTAAAAATAACTTAGTGTGTGTATTTCTAAATGGTGGTCTTCTCTGATAGACAGCATTGAATTATTCAGTGGAAGATAAGAAAGTATGTTTGAATGCCTAAAGCTGGTCTACTTGTGTACATAAAAGCCATCCTGTGCTTTTAAAAATTGTACTCTTTGCGTGTTGTGTTAAGTATTGTGTTGAGTTAAAAGATAAAAGTGCCTTATGGTTATTTTAAAGAATTAACTGGAGGCAGTCAGCATTTTTTTTCTTACTGTACACCACTCCAAAGGGTGAACTGTTTTAATTAGGGTTTATGTATGAAAATATAATTATTTTACATTATAGCAACTTTAATTATATTAAAACTGCATAGATCTGTATTCGTGTTTGTGGTTTTTAATCATAATCAGTTCTATGAAAATGTAAACAATAGATTTTGCATCCCGGGAAAGATGATCCCTGTTTCGATCTTTCATGTCCACTCCACAAAAGAGGAACGGCAGATCAAATGGAATTATTGCTGCAGATGCCTGCAGGCAAGAAAACTACCTATGCTTTTGAATCAAATGTTTGCAGTAGCCAACCTTCATTTAGTCTCTGACAAAACAAACAGCAAACGGAGAGACTCCTTGTGATCCATTTGAGGAATCATTAATTTTTTGATGCTTCAATTGTTGACTTCTGCCAGATGGTCTCAGTTTCACAATCAGTGAAATCGACAACATGTTCTGATCCATGAACGGTGACAGATGTTCAAAGCAGAAACACAGGGACTGTTGTGACCTATGTTACAAAGTCATGCCATAGATAATTTAGCAGTTTTTAAACAGCTTTTATTCAAGTAATGCAAGAACATTTGCACTATTATATAAGCTGTGGGCGAGGTCTAATGGTATGTGGCTTTTGTGATTATGGGGAAGAATTTTACAAAGAGTCATTGTTGTGAGCATCTTTGAATCATTTGTGTTGCCTTTAATTTGTCACCCATACAGTTTATTGTATATGTAGATGTCAAGTTTTGATGAGAGATGTTGACTTGTTTCCTCTTCCTTTTTTTTCCTTTTATTTCCTCATCACTGCTGTATCAAGATATTATGTACTTATGGAAATATATGTAAATAATTAAAATAGTTGATGTAAAAAAAAAAGCAAAAAGAAATGGTTGTTTGTTTTTTCTTATTCAGACTGCAAATGTTGATGGTGGTCCTAAAGACCGACATAATTCAGTTCATTCATTCTCAAATCACTTTTTTTTCTAGAGCACCAATTCACAGTAGTTGCCTTAAGGTGCTTTATACTGTAAGGTAAAGACTCTACAAATTTAGAAAGAAACCCCAACATTCAGATGACCCCCTATGAACAAGCACTTGGTGACAGTGGGAAGAAAAATCTCATTTTTAACAAGAACAAACCTCTGGGAGAACCATGCTTAAGGAGGGGCAGCCATCTGCCATGATCGTTGGGATTGAGGAGAAAGAGAAGAGAGCAGAGAGAGAGAGACAGGACAAAAGACACTGCTATGGGAGACAGAGCTTTTAATAATTACTGATGATAAAATACAATAGTGGTGTGTAAACGGAGAGTAGAAAGAGATGGGTGAAGAGAAAAAAATGCTTGGTGCATCATGGTAAGTTCAGCAGCCTAGGCCTATTGCAGTGTAATTAAAGGAGGGTTTATGGTCACCTGATCCAGTCCTAACTATAATCTTTATCGAAAAGGAAAGTTTAAAGCTTAATTTGAAAAGAAGAGAGAGGGTCTGCCTCTGGAACCCAAACTGAGAGCTGGTTCCATAGTAGAAGTTCTGGATAGTTGTTGCCTCTGCCTTCTATTCTACTTTTCAAAACTCTATGAACCACAAATAAGCCAGCACTCTGAGACCACAGTGCATGAACTAGGTTTTCAACATCACTGAGATTCGACTGAGATTTCTCACAAGATTCCAGTTACTGGAAGCCAAGGTAATGCCATCCAGAGTGGGTTAGACGCCATATTTCTTAGATATCTGATTTTAACTAGTTGATCTGTATCATCTGGGTTCATGGGCAGATAAAGCTGTGTGTCATCTGCATAGCAATGAAAATGTATGTCTTCTAAAAATACTTCCTAAGGGAAGCATGTATAATGTGAAATCCCAAAAAAGTATTGGTCCCAGCACAGAACCCTGTGGAACTCCAGGACTAAATTTTGTGTGAGAGGAAGATTCTCCATTTACATGAACAAATTTGAATCTACCAGACACATGTCATTCAAACCACTGCATGGCAATTCTTTGAATACCAATGGTGCATTCTAATCTCTGTAGTTAAATATTGTGGACAACAGTATCAAAAAGCTGCATTAAGGTCTAACAGGACAAACACAGTGATGAGTCTACTGTCACAGTCTATAAGAAAACCATTTGTAACGTTCACACCTTCAGTCTAAATCTTGACTGAAACTGTTCAAATAAACCACTGCTCTGCAAATGATCAGTTAACTGTTTGACAATTACTCTTTTCAAACATTTTTGAAATGAGAGGAAGGTTAGAAATCAGTCTATAATTAGCTAAGACAGCTGGATCAAGTAAGGGCTTTTTACTAAGTAATGTTTTTAAAACTGTCATCTTAAAAACCTGTGAATATAAAAGATGAATGACTATTTAACTTAATGATATTTAATTTCCAGCTCCTGCCTCAGGCATTCCTATGTTTACCCAGTCCAAACTGGATAGGTTCAACCCTGCTCTTATCTTTTAGTGAAATACTCTGGATCACCTTCTGACGTATTCTGATGTCAGTGACATCAGCTGTAGCTGTTGCCACATAGGAGTGGGCTCCCTCTGCCAAGTTGATGTGACCTACTGGAACAGATAATTCAGTCAAGTGCAAGAGCAGCTGAGCCAACACCTGCGCCCAAGTATCTAGGGACAGAAGAAAAACAGCCAGTAAGCCTAGCACACACGTCTATATCCAGACTGTACCATGTCTAACCTGAGCACCAACATTCTATGTTGTAAGTGTAAACATAATGTCTGACCAGTAAGATTTCTGTTCTCAGGAGTTCAAATTGCATCCATGAACATTTGTACAAGCTTTGAAACAATATATCCTAACCACATATATTCTAAACTGTGGATAATAAATAACATGTGTACTAATAAAGTGTGGATGTGGTTACAGAGAACTAATTTCACATAAAAATCTTAATATATAGCTTAATATAAAAAGAAAATTGCTTTATGACTTAACCAGTGCTCTTGTGACTGGACCAATGAGTTCTCTTAAACAGTATAAAGATGTTACTTTTGACTTTACTGGCTACCCCCTTTGGTCTGATACGATGGTTGAATGCAGGCAAATTACTTAAACTAGTTAATACTAATTACTACAATTACTTATTACAAACTGCTGAATAATATTTGGCTTAGACTTTCAGACTTTAAAAATAAATGATTTGAGAAAATCTGGCAAAGAGGTAATAATGTGACTGGAGCTGGCATAGAGTTTAGTACACTGCTATAATACAGTAAAAATATAAACTATGAGTTATGCTCCTCCTTTTGTATTTTGAAGTTTCAGCAATGCACTATCATCAAAGCCATAACACATTTACCATAACATATACTTGTACATAAATACACATGAATTGAACACATTTTAGAGCTACATCTTTTTAGCTTGATAGGTTGTTTATGACCTGTTACAACAATTATAGAGAGGTGTGTCCTTCAGGTACAGGCTGCTTTGCATACCTCCCCCCGTGGGAGGAGAATTCGTCTTCCTCTTCATCCAGCGGCCGATAAGATACCACTTCTAGGATGGACAAATGCGATTTCAGCTTCTAGAAGGGAGCCTAACACTGCTAATGCTGTCATCCTCAGGTAAGTCAGACTTTCACTCTCTCTTTTGCTAGAAAAACTCCAACACCGTCTCATTTATACTCAGGCTGAATGTCTTTACTCGACTTACTTATTCGCTACTTGGTGACACACACTCAGCAAATATTCTCATACGTGGGTTGTTATCACTAGCAGTTATGTCAGAACAAATGAGCCAAAGTCACATGACAACACTTGACTCCCTTTATCTGGAATGTTTATCTGGCTAATCAGAAGTGAGCGTCGATAACAGAAACGCAGTCGAAACGTGATGTCCTGTCATTTTTCACTTCACATGAAATGTTTTCTTTAAGTGAGCAAGATACCGTTACAATAAAGAGTGTACTGTGTTTCCTTTCTCTGCTGTTTGTTGAAGAGGAAATTGTAAAACTATAAACATGTGTATAGTGTCAACATAGGGGCTGTATGTTTTATTTGAACGATGCGACAATTTTCTCTCTTATCTGCTCAGTCTGTACCTTCCTCCTTGTTAATCATATCGACATTTTTTTTTTTTACCTTTTCCCCTTGACAGATTAAAAAATATAAATTGCTTGTATCTTGACAAGCCATTATTTATTACTGCTGCCATAAAAGACGAAAATGGAGGTAATTAGTGGGGTTTTGTGCAAGATGTTCCTGCCACAAATGCATACTTTGGCGGTTCATTGATTTGTTTGGCACTTGTGAGAGCACAGCAGTTAAATCAAATGAATTATGTAAATTCAGAGCTGTGTTTGCCTTTCGCCTCTATACTCGCCTCTATACTGTGTGACCTCTAATTTCATTTTCAGGTTTCCTTCTCAGTTCTCATAATGTCAGGCGTCAGAGCAACTAAATGCAAGGCTCTGTTACGAGTTCTGATTCCATGGGTTTTATTGACCAACATCATGGTGGTGCTGTACTGCTTAACAAACCCAAACCAAGTGAAACTCAGGTAAATATTTCAAAGGAAAACATTATTTTGTTCATAAAACTCTGTAAACTTGACTTATTTGATATATTTACAGGGACTCCCAAGAAGACACATGCCCTCTCAGCGTGGCTAAATTAGAAAAGAAAAGGTTTATCAAACAGTCTCACCCAGAGGAGTGCTCACCCAAAGTGAACATCATGTTTATGAAGACACATAAAACTGCTAGCAGCACCATCCTCAATATCCTCTTCAGGTTTGGAGAAAAGCACAAGCTCAGGTTCGCATTTCCTGATGGGCGCAATGACTTCTTCTACCCGTCGCCGTTCCTGTGCTCCCAGGTGAAGGACTACAAACCTGGAGAATGTTTCAACATTGTTTGCAACCACATGCGCTTTGATCATCAAGAAGTGTCCAAGCTCCTGCCTCCAGACAGCGTGTATGTCACCATCTTGCGTGACCCAGTGGATCTCTTTGAATCTTCCTTCCATTACTACCACAAAGCAGTTCCCCTTACGTGGAGGATCCGAGGTGAAAACAAGCTGGCAGAGTTTCTGAACAACCCTTGGGCCTTCTACAGTCCAGAGGCTTTCAACTCATTCTACCTTAAAAATCTGCTCTTTTTCGACTTTGGTTTGGATAACAACCTCGAGGCTGATGATCCTCGTGTCATGACAGAAATTCAGAACTTATCTAGACGCTTTCATTTGGTCCTCATAGCAGAATATTTCGAGGAGTCTCTTATTCTGCTGAAGGATTTGCTCTGCTGGACAACGGAGGACATCCTGTACTTTAAGCTTAACGCTCGCAAGAGCTCATCCATGTCTCACTTGGATGCTGAGATGAGAGCCAAAGCTCTACAGTGGAATGGGGCAGACTGGAAACTCTATCAGCATTTTAATGGTACCTTCTGGGCCAGAGTCGAGGCTTATGGGAGAGAAAGAATGAAGCAGGAGGTGGAGGAGCTGAGAAGAAGAAATGCTGAGATGAAGAACATCTGCATTGAAGGCGGAGGTGCAGTTGAAGCGCAGAAGATTCAGAACAGACGTTTCCTGCCCTGGCAGCCAGTTGGAGAGACTTCCATCCTGGGTTACAACATAAAGAAAGCTATTGATCCAAGGTTCAGGACACTCTGTGAAAAAATGCTCACACCTGAAATACAATACTTATCTGAGCTGGGTGTAAGCCTGTGGCTCACAAGACTGTGGGGTTGGTTAAAAGATGCTATCTACTGACCGCTGAGCCTTAGCCTACTGGTTTTTACCATTTAACTGAGTAAGAAAACTAACAGTGAATGTGTGTATGTGATGCTCATCTCCTAACAAATGTTTTCATCTTATTTATTTTTAAACATTTTCAGGTTGTAATAATAAATCCTTACTGCCAGTTCATTGTCACATGAAAATATGCTGAACTGTAAACACAGTAATGTCATATTTTGTGCCCGTGTTATGGAATATATTCAGAGAAAGACCAAAACACTGGTTATGTGTATCTCAAATAATACTCAACAAATAGTGTGCCAGTGTGTTAGTGGCAATGTGTTTACATTTTCTTTTAACATTAGGTTTAGGCTTAAATAGGCTGGCTACTTACAAAGCCAGCATTCCTGTTGTATTGTGTTTATATGTTTGTTTTCTAATACATTTGTTTCAGAGTATGTAACAGCTCTCTTACCCGTGGTGTTGGTGTTTTGTTAAGCACATGGTAATCAAGCCTTTAGTGAGTCATGAGCGATACCTGGATTCTTGTTGGTGGAAGTATGAGGCAGTGATAGTGTGCCCTCCACTGGCCTGGGACTCAAATGCAGCTGTATGGAATGTATTTGAATGGCTGAGGCCTTTCTCCAACCCTCTCAATAGTTTACACCAGATGTCTTCATCAGTAACATGGCTGGACGCGTGCACGTATCTATTAATTTTCAGTTCAGGTAGATGCAGTCATTGGTGACTCAGCTGATTAATGTGTCTGACTAAAAAGCTGTTGTATTTTACCAAAATTTACCGCTTTGACATTTTGAGACTGAAAATGTTTTAATTAGTAATGTAAACTTTTAATGACTTCATTTGGTAGCTACTGGCAGATGCACTGACACTTGGAGAGTATGCTGTATGCTTCAGTGATACATGGACCTCCTTGCACCGGATAAATTTAAGCCCTCAGCTTCAGGTAATACAATGTATGTCTGGATAAGAGCGTAATCACTTTTTATGTCCACAGAGAAGTTTTGCACAGGTTTGTTTCCCTGAGAATGATAGTGATATGCAGAGCACGTTGTCAGAATCTGGAACTTAGATGCACTGTCCCTGCATTGTGAAAATATGAATCACTTTTTTGCTTAAGAATGATTTCTTATACATGTGCTTGCAGCAGAGCTAAAATAGTGTTTTTGCGTTTGTTGTTGTGTTTCGTTTTAGTTTAGTTTTCATTTATTGTAAGAGTGGGTGCTCGTTTAGTTATTAAGTTTGATTAGGTTAAGTGTTACTTGTAATTATTACAGCTGATAGGTTTAAGTTTACAATACAAACAACACTGACATCCCATCTCACTTGTTGACTTGGCAAGCTTGTTTGAACTGCCAAGGACTAAAACAAAATGCATATTTATGTTGTGTCATTTAGCATACAATATTGTGTGAGTCTGCATTCAAGTTTTTTCTAAAGTATAGATTTTCCTTTACTAAAATATTTTTCACACCTACTTTTAGTTTGTAGGTAGGTAAACTGTAATAACCAACAGCAGGAAGCTTGTGACAGGTGTGTTTGAGGATCAGTCATGATCTACTGTATAGCTGTGTATCAGCCAATGAAATGTAACTGATAAAATCCAGCAGCCTGAAAATCATTTACCTTTTGTTGATGTGACTGTTATTTTTGTTGTATGTACTTGACCCCATTTTATTGTAATGCAGTAAGTGTGGCGATAGTGGTCAATTGACCCAACTAGTTTTATAGTTATGTGGCAGTTTTACCTCATTTAGCTGTCTGCCTTTTCTGCTTGTGTATCCCTCTACACAATTTCTTTCCATGCTTAGCAGTATAATAAAGTAGAAGTGCTTCAAATTGCTGAAAGACAGAATTCACAAATTCCTTGCTCTTGTATTGCTTCCACAGGAAGACTATGGAACTAACAGTTTATTGTTTTTTCTTTTGGTGATCAGCCTTTTAATGCAGGTGTAACAGCACACTTACTGGTGGTTGCACAGAATAGGGCTTCATTCACATTCACCCATAAAAGCAAAAGATACAAGACCAGGAAGACACAAATCCACCTTTGGGAGCCTAGGGCCAGTCCTAAGCCTGGAACAGGAAGGGTTTCCAGTTTAAAATCTGTGCCATCCTCCATCAAGATATTAAGACTTGTATGTTCATTGGGGGGGATATTACAACATTGTTAAGCACTGACAAATGACTTCAGTGCTCATGGTTGAAAACCCCACAGCAACACAAATTCTGCAAATATATACTAGAAAACTGTCTTTTTCCATTAAAACAGACACCTTGTGTGTGCTTCTGTGTGGATTTTCTCCAGGACCTTCAGTTTTTCTTGTCATCAAATAATGTGAGATTAATGCTGCCTCTGTTACCCCACACAAGAGAGACTGCCTCAATAATACACTTTCCTGGTTAAATGCAGGTTGAAAAAAAATTCTGATTTCTTGGAAATGACAGAAGAACTGATGCCAAAAAGTACAAATCACTTGCTAGCCCATAAAACTAATAGTCAGTGCACTTGCATTCATGTTGTAAAAGTTTGCAAATATGCAGTTAAAATTAGTTTTCTCCTAGATACTAGAAATAACTACATTGTGCAAAACGTCTATGTCTATACCAAGATATTCAACATGATAAACCAAGACACTGAAGTATGTTAGACAAATACATGTTTAATTTAACAATTTACAATCAGTGAGGAAAACGAAGGCGTTACAATTAACATCAACGAAGGAGACGAAGCGACAGGAACCACTGCTCCATCTTCACGGGGGTCTGGACCGTCTGTCGGCTCTCGTAGGTACTTTGGCAGCCGCCGATAGCCTGGGCATGACTTTGAGCACATTGTCCATGTTGAATTGATTCAGGTGTGGAACCCATGAAGAATGGATAATGAAAATGTGACAACATATGCCACTGAGCCTTATAGAACCCCAGCCAGTGTCCTGTTATTCTTCTTTGTTTTCATAGTTGTGCTTAATATGTTTCCACAGTTTCTGCAACAAAACGCATGCAATTTAACGTTAGAGTTTTCAGACAACTGATGGGCATTACTAAACTAAGAAGAAGTAGTCAAAAGACCTGAACGCTCGACTTAGCGGGCAAGTTAGCTAGGCTAACGCTAGCGCCGCTTCGCCCTCTGCGTACAAGGTCAGGGGATTTAAAAGCCCAAGACACGCACTCACCCCGCGATTCAGTTGCTCAAAGATCGCATCTCCACCTTGGTCAAATACTCTTTCAAAGAAGACAGCTCCAACCATGATGGTTACAGCGAACGTAGATGTCCTCCTGAAGAGAAGATTGTAGACAGACTTAGCCAACGCCATGTCAACGGTTCAGTACTCACTGCGCATAAACGGATGCGCAAGTGCGAAACTTCCGCTTTAGCGTGGTAGCCGGATGCTAATAAACAGATGCCCGATAGAAGCTTTCGAGGTGGTGTTTTGTACCTTTTGTTAGGACAACACCTTCGCCACCGAGACTGTAATCAGTATGTTATAATCTCATCAAGGATCAATATTTGAGGTATGGTTTGCTGTGCTGTTTTGGGCTTGGAAGTGTGATTAGTATGCCCGTTTTTAGTCTGTGCTTTTTTTCAGTTACGCTTCATTGTTTCAAACTTAAAACAAACAAACAAACAAAACAGATAGCTGCTAAATAAATGGTCGTTGGTGTTTGTGCCATTAGATGTGCTGCTGGTCCCAGTTTGTCGTGTAAGGATTTTTATTCCTAAGCATTTTTAACCCTGACGTGAAACTTATATGAACAGTTTGTTGTATACGTCTTCTTATTCTTTTTCGTCCTCTTCTTCCGGCTGCTCCCATTAGTGGTCGCCACAGCGGATTATTTTCCTCCAACCATCTGCATGTCGACACCCATTAATCTTCTCTTTGGTTTTCCTCTTTTCCTTATGACTGCGAGCTACATATTCAGCATCTTTTGTTCATAATATCCACGATCCCCCATTTGCAAATATCCAAAACATCTCAGCCTTGCCTCTCTAACTTTGTCTCCAAACTGAGCTGCCCCTCTGATGTACTCATTTCTAATCCTGTCTATTCTGGTCACTCCCAGTGAAGACTTTCAGCATCTCCAGCTCCACCTCCTGTTTTTTTTTTTTTTTTTTTTTTTCCC
>VVHJ01013822.1:15735-27010 GCA_015107715.1 Tylochromis polylepis | reverse complement strand
TTCTTCTGCCATCTCCAAACCATACATCTCATTGCCATCTTGTAAACCTTCCCTTTCACTCTTGCTGCTATCCTTCTGTCACTAATCACCCCTGATACTCATCTCCTTTCAGTCCAACCTGCCTGCACTCTCTTCTTCACCTCTCTTGTGCACTGTCTGTTGCTTTGGATGGTTGACTCCAGGTCATCTGCCTTTACTACCTCTACTATGTCCATCTTCACTGTTACATCTGTCTCCCTTTTCACTCACACACCTCTCCGGGGTTTCGTACATATGTACTTGCTCATATTTTTGTTATAATGTAATAGACACAGTGGTCAGTTGCTCTTTACTGGATTATGTAGGTTTTCTTAATTCAAGTCACCCTAACATGATACAAAAACTATTCACTTGGCACACATATTCATTTACTCTATATTTTCAGAACAGTTTTGATTTTCTTTACTATGTACTGTCTTTCAGGTGTTTAAAAGGCGATATTGCAATAGTCTGAACACAACTTTGACCATGGGGAAGAGGTACTACTGTGACTACTGCGACCGGTCCTTTCAGGACAACATGCATAACAGAAAAAAGCATCTGAATGGTGTTCAGCATCACAGAGCAAAAAAAGCTTGGTTTGACAATTTTAGAGGTGAGAGTAGCAGTTATTTCTGAGACCAGGGTTTTGGTATCCATGAAAATCTGTGGTTGAAGAATTATGCATTGCTTTTTCATAATATGTGATTAACTGTGTATGACAACCATCATTTTCTCTTCACAGACTCTGCAGCTATTCTGAATGATGAGCAAGAAAAGAAGCCCTGCAGGAAGTTTCTCCAAAAAGGTACCCGAACAGCTCAATCAATCATTTATCAATCACAAGGCAGCATGGTGGTGCGATGGTTAGCACTGTTGCCTAACAGCAAAAAGGTACTGAATTCAATTCCACCAGTGGAGTTTGCATGTTCTCCCCGTGTGACAGACTGGCGACCTGTCCAGGGTGTACCCTGCCTCTCGCGGGAGCCTTGGAGTCACTTTGACCAGTATTTATCTTTTATCTAGCATAGAAATCTCTAGGACTTCCTTCTTTCTTCTGAAATACTGAAATACATTGTTACTTCTAGGCAGGATTATTTTAATTCCCTATTATTCTAAAAGATCCTTAAAGTCTTCCAAAAAGTTTCAGAGAGAGTTCTAACAGTGATGCAAAGAGAGATCATATTTATCCCATTTAGCTTCGTCTTTGTTATCTTGCTTATGCTTCTCCTTTCTGTCATCTTCCCCTCACCCTCGACCTGTTGCAGCAGATAGCTTCCCTTCCAATTTCTTGGGTATGACTGAAAAAATGGAAGCCAAGACCTTGTTTAAACCTGATTACTAGGCTGTTGGGGGTTTCTCCCAAGTATTATAGGGTTTTTACTTTACAAAGTAAAGCACTTTGATAATATTTTTGTGAACTGATTCAGTATCAGTAAAAATTAATTTAAATTTGGAATTTCTTTCTCTCTCTTTTTCAGGAATTTGTGATTTTGGCTCCAACTGCAGATTTTCTCACATGACAGAAGCGGAGCTATTTAATTTAAAAAGACAGGTGGAAGGTAAGCTGTGACCAGAAGATGGTGCTGTTTACCTTGTGATATGCTTTACAGGACCCCCAAAGCAAGATGCATTATACACAGATCATTTCAAATGTAAAGATATTATTCTAAATAAAGCAAAACCATTTTTATATTTTCATGAACTTTTGGCTTTGCATTACAATTGTTAAATATATAATGCTGCAGAATGCTGTGTTCTCTTTTCAACCTCACTATGTATATCAGTGGAAAGCACCTTCTAGTGTGACCAATCACAGAAGTTCCACTAACACCACATCTAAGACAGATAAATCACTTCAACAACACGGGGTCCGTCCCCTTTATAATAGCCGCTGCCTCCATACCAGCATCCTTGTTCTCTTCCATGTGAAGATCATTAGAGCTCCTCAGTGGTCCTCAACTGCTTAACTGTTTACAGATGCAGCCTTCAGGGTAGCCTCCAAACTTGGATTTTTGTGGTTTCAGGATAAATTTTTATTTTGTTATAATTATGTTTTCATTACAAAAATAAAAGCTTGTGTTTGTGCAGCTATTTGCTAGCTGTCAAAGCTGAGCATTAGTGGTTAGGGCTACTATTGGAACCCATTAGGGAAACGCTGGTGGTGACAAGGTTAGGGATGTGGCGTCCTGCTTTTGCCTAGCTGCTTGTAGCTTTACCATGTCAGGGAAAGACCCCCATCCCCTATGCATCATATGTATGCATGTTAAACATGCTTCTCTGAGGATTGCAGCACAATGCCAGGCCGAATCCTGGAGTGGAATTTGCGCGTGTCAACGGCCTCAAAAGCCGGTCCCTATTTGTCCGTCACTGTGGCGAAGTCCAGTGACAAACCCAGCTCAGCTGGCACTTGCTGGGAGGCATTTTCAAGAACCAGGAGGCTGAATTTCCTACTTTCTTCAACCAGCTCCTCAATTCTGAAGAGGAACTTGGAGAAGACAAGGACGATGTTACATTGATCTCCACAGAGATGATAATGATGAGGATGAGGAGGATGCTACTCTCCCTCCTGCCCAGACATCGTGGAGTTGGAGCTTCACTGTCGGGGAAACTCAGCCCTCTCAATCTCCCTCCTATGTTGATCTTCATGAAATGTAAAAGCTTGTAGCAGCCAGGCTGTGCATTAACTGTCCTGTAGCAAGAAGGTGGAGTAAAGGAATCTTTATGATGGAAAAATATTGTCATGAGCTTCTTGTCAGCAGCTCATGCCTGCTGTCTTGGCATGTATGAAGTAGATGAGGCATTAGATGAAAGTAGATGGCACAGTCAGTGATGTATCATCTCCACCAAAACAAGCATTCTGCACTCTTTCGATACGCTCACTTTATGATGACAAATGGTATATTTGAGAAACTGTCCTATTGCTTGCACTAGCATCAGTGGTTTTGTGTCCTAACCTTGCCCTCATAACTAAGGTTAGGGAGTCTACCTATAGCTGCCTCGCACTGGTGCTATTAGCTTTTCACCCCCCACCATTTGCTGAACAGCGCCAGCAGCAGCTTAATTCACTTTGTCCTGTCCAAGCATTATGTATTTATTTAGACAGGACTAAGGCGTTTAGGAAAAGCAACCAGCTCTTTGTGTACTGGACTTCTTGTCATAAAGGGAAGCCTATGTCTTGCCAGCAGTTATCACAGTGGGCGATGGAGGCTATTGTGATGGCAGATGAGTCCCAGATACTGCAGCCTCCTGAGTATCTGTGTACTCATTTCACCTGAGGAATGGCTATCTCATTTTAAGGATAATTATGGGTGGGACATCTGTGCAGCTGTTAGTTGAGCAATGATGCTTAGTTTGTGCTCTTAGCTATATACTGACCTTTGGGGTGGGTGTGAGGTGTCCACCTGCCTGGGTTGTGGTGTTATAGACTTTAGAGTATGCAATCTGAGATACCGAGTAAGGTTTGAAAGAGAGTGTTCATTTACCAGAGTAACCCCGGTTCTCTGAAAGCTGAGTACAGTATGTCACTTGCAAGGGCACGTGGAAGAAATACCTTGAGAATGTCTGGTGGGGCTATCATAAAGGGGGTTGGGGATCCCATGTCCTTGAAGTGATTGGTTTGTCTTAGACGGATGTGGTGGTGGAGGAGCTTCTGTGATTGGTCATGCCAGAAAGCACTTCCCATTGTGAGATGCCTCACTGTTTTCAGAGAACCGGGGTTACTGAATTGAAAACACAAAGACCAGCACTTAAACATTCTCTTGGAAAAAAAAAAATAGTTCAAAGAAACTGGTAGTAAAGAAAGAGACGTACTACTTGTTGAGCACATTTCCTACAGATGAGTATAAACTGCTATATGCTGAGAAGAATGAGCTGTTTCTCTTTCTCAGATGAAAGACAACACAGAGAGGACTCTGAGGACAGAATTATGCCTGGACGAAGTATAGAAGAATGGCTCTCGAGAAGGGAAAAGAAGAGAGCTGCCCTTGGTAGTAAAGGGTATGTACCTTCATTTTTGTTTTAACACTTATCCTACATGGCTCGCATGACTAAGTTTATTCCTGTTGATTATGAATTCAGCTATTCTATTATTTATTTCTGCAGAGATCTAAAAACCGAGGATGACAGTGAGGAAAGTCGAGCAGAAAATGGCATACTTCAGCAGCTCCTCTCCATTCCTGACCTACCGCCCTCGCTTCAACCCCCTCCTCCAGGCGGGTGGAAATTCAACATGAACACTGAGTGGGGTTGAGTGACATTCACTTTAGGGGTTCAGAAGACTATTAAGCAAGTACCTAACATTAATAAAAGGAGGAATGGTTCAGAAAACCAATATTATTTTTGTTTTTTAAGGATTTTCATGAAAGGAAGATTTCACTTGTTGTTTGTTGCTGTTTTTCATTTGAATAATTTTTTTGTTTGTTTGTTTGTTTCTTAAAATGAGTAAAGTATTTGCCTATATTTCAAAACAAAATCTGGGATGAACAGTAACCGTACAACATCAGGGTAATTGATGCAGTTTTTGCACTGATAAGTCACAGAGTGCCCTTAAAGTGAGTCTCCTCTGAGGAGTTACATTTGATGTCATGTAGGCCCAAAGGGAATGAATGATTGCTGAGCAGATGGAAGCCTTCTTTTTGCATGGTTTTAATTCTGCACTGCATCATGGGGGATTCCTTGATCTCATGACTTCATTTTTATTAGTAACCCAGCCACTAGAAAACACAATTTAACTTTCCAAATAATATGGACGACGAAGTGAAACACTGGATTGAATCTTATAATGAAAGTTTTAATTGTCAGAAAGTTTGTTAATTTATTTGGTAGTAAGCATCATGCAAATCCCTTGGATTTGTGACTAATATACTTCTAATTGTCTTTGGGTTTTTTTTAAAACCCTCAAGCATTTAATATTCTTTGCTCAGATTATGCTGAAATGTACACCAGTCAGTCATAACATTAACACCACCTGCCTAATATTGTGCAGGTCTTCCTTGTGCTTAAGGCTACCACTGGATCCTATTAGGGAAACACTGGTGGTGACGAGGTTAGGGATGTGGCGTCCTGCTTTTGCCTAGATGCTTACAGGTTGACCATGTCAGGGAAAGACCCCCATCCCCTATGCATCACATGTATGCATGTTAAACATGCAAATGTGTTGTTGGCGGAGTCCAGGTCCCTAACCTTGCACAGGTCCTCTGTGCAGTGCGCTGTGGTGTCTGGCACAGGGATCCTTTGACTCTGTTGAGATGTTGGGTAGGAATTCCATGGATCTGGCTTGTTCAACCTAAAGATGCTCTTTCTCATTATTGTTGTTTTTAAGGCTTTCTCTTTGGTTTAAGTCATTTGTGTTATTTCAATGAAATACAGTGGACTCAAAAAATATTTTGGATTTATGGCAAGTCATCCAATTGAGAAACTCCTAAGAGATACAAAACAGAGTATTGCGTTGCAATGGGACAAATGACTCAAGTAAACTTAAACTGTTTCTTAGGAGTTAACACAGTTGTGTGGAACCATTTGACATAACTTTCTCAATGGCATCCATTTCATTTGTTATGAAGTAACATGGGAACAGCCCCCACCTGGTCAGTCAACTGTCCAGTTACTTTGAAGCATCTTAATATCAGGGTCTACATATAAAATATGGCTGTAACTCAACTGACGCAAAATTTTTGTAAAGACCTCTTGAGTTAAAGTGGAAACTCTGCACTTCGTTCACATCTTGATTCTTAGCTTACAATCCTCTGTGGCAAAACTACAAAAATCATGTCCGACAAATTAAGGACTTATGTATGTCAGTCACGGGTATCCTTTGCTCCCACTGGCGGTTATTTGTCTCACCTCAGATTTGGAAAATAGTTTAACTCTCGCCCCACAGCTTCACCTCAGTAAAGGTTACCATGTCTGAATGTTATTGACATTCCAGTCCTTTTGCTACATTGATGCTTGTCTCATCCAGTGTGGACACTCCTGTGTTGTTCTGAATCACATCATTAATAGTTGTTGGCGGGACCAAGCTACAAAACAATTTGCCAAAAAAAAACAAAAAACAAAAAAAAAAGCAGTGAAAAGGGGCTGATTACAAGGAAACATGGCAACTGTTCTCGCCTCCCATGTGAAGTGGTTGAATACAAGATAAAGTCAGAATTTTTAGATGTTTTTAGATCATTCAGATCTGCTATTAATTTGCTTGTTACCCTCCAAATTACAGGTTTACTGTGTGGATAAATTCCACATAAAATTTTTCTACTTTTATGATTTCTTACATCTTTTAAATTGAAATAAAAAAACCCCAAAACAAATAGTTGTCTTATTTTAAATGCACTTGTTTTTATTGGACTACATGCATCCATAGACATCACTTACATAAGTGTATAATTGATGCAGTAACCTCTACATGTGCAGTAACAGTTACAGAGAAAACAAAATAAAAACAAAGCAGGATATTGTATTAAGAACAGAAGAGAGATAAAGATAAAACAGAAATACTTAATATTTTATTATGACACCTATTAAAAATACATTTTGTATCATTTTTTCCCCTCGAGCCATGTATTCATGTGATTGATTTCCCATCTTTTTACATCTTTACTTCAGTTTCATGAAAGTGCAGCTTTTAAAACTCCGAGTTACAAAAGGCACAGAACAGAAAACCTTGACAGTCAAAATTAAATTTACATTTAAATTTAACATTTTCAACAATCTGTTGACAAAATTGACATAAATCTGTTCATCAAAACACAGTAATACACAGAATAGGACACAAGATTTCTCACATGTGGTAAGATTTGGCACAGTAACTATATTTTACATTCACATAAAACCCCATACTTTACATGATATGTTCATGAAGAGGTAATGTGATGTCATACAAATATTTTTTTTAAATTTTTTTTTTTACATAAACAGCTACTATATACGGAAAAATATCAGTTTTATTGCCAGGATGACTCTCAGTAGTATATACTTTCACTCTGGTATAGCTTTCATAAACTTGTAAGGTAAAAAGAGGAAGAAAAAAATATATAGAATATTGTTTGTTACTTCAGACATTCAAACATTCAGAAAAATGACAAATAATCAAAAAAGTTAGTATGTGTGCATGACATTAAAAAATGCAGAAACTTTTATCTGAATGTCCAGTCAAACTGGAAAATTATATATGAAACCTGATTCCCCCCCCCCTCTTTTTAAAATTGTTTTTACTTTTTTTTTTTTTTTTTCCAAAACATTTTTTTTTTGTTTTTTTTTTTTTTTTTTTTTTTTGCTAACATTTCAGCACCATAATCCTGCCCAAGTGTTCTGATAGTATTTAAGCTGTCATTGTTCCTCATCTTCCTGACAGCTTCCCTGAAGACGTAAGCAGTTTTCCATGCTTACTTACAGTAAGGGACTGAAGCACTTTTGTAAAAGTTGCCAATAAATGAGCATTTTTATCAACATCTAGTTTCTAGTGTATATACAGTAAGTGTACAGTTGCACGTTCTGCATTGGTCCAAGAAAAAATGTACATCAATCATTTCGTCTTTTCAGTGTTGTGAGATTTCTGTAATAACAGCAGTTGCCTTGAAATGTAACCATTCCAAAAAGTCTTTGTATAATTTTATTTTCAAATTCGGCTGAACACAGGCAGTCAGCCCACATTGTTTACTATTCACTGACTGCCTGAGGCCTGAGTTATGAAGCAAGTTCACCATACCCACAATATCGTTGCCATAAGTGAACCCAGATAAGGTAACGAGGCAGAGGCGGCTATCAACTTAGCAAATGAAGCCAACTGTTACCAGTGTAGCTGTGGGATGGCATTGGCAGCATCTGACCAATCAGAAACATGGACAGTTCTAGTGGCAACAGAGTGACTGATATTAAAAAGGAAGGTTTTTATATTTTTCTAAAATTAAAGACATAATACATACTGAAAAGCAGCATAGCTGTAAGTATTTGTAGTAACAAAAGGCAATATAGTACCAGTGCTGTATGAATGTGTGCGAGCTTTTAGTACTTTGGTGAAAATGACTGGAAAAGCACTTTTAATGAAGCTACAAATGAAAGCTAACAAGAATGCTGACTCTGCAAGTAGGCAAACTTATCAGTATCAGCTTTATAATTAACACACAGGACAATCTAATGGTTTACCACAATTTCAAATAAAGGCTTATTCTATATGCAAAGTATAAATGGGTGCCCCCTTTTAGGATTATAAATTAATGTTGTTTCCTTAAAAGAATAACAGGAATATAAGAAAACTGCTTCTATGAATTTGCATTTATTGACGTGATCAAGAAAAGCTCAACTCTTCCAAGAATGGGGATGCCATTTTCTGCAGAACTGATTGGTCAGATTTCGTACCTGTTGGATTATTATCTCGAATACAAGTTATAAGTCAACATGGCGATGTACCCTGCTAAGAAGCGAACCTCCTTCATTATGCTGATAACCCAGGTTTAGCTGAAGTTTCCTGGATAAGCCCAAATCCTGTTTCATAGTACAGGTCTCACAAAACTAGCTGACTGTCATGGATAATGGCAAAACAGGAACTAGTGTCAGTATATTCAGCACATTCACATTCTCACAATCCTACTCTTAGACTGCGCGAGAACATATGCAGCTCTTAGTTTGTGCCATAAAAATGTGTTAGCCACTTGCAAAGACTTAATAATTAAAGTAATTGAAAACTGAGTGTGAACTTCTCAAAACTGAGCCACTAGGTTATTTTCACAGCTTGGTGTTGGTGTTAACCTAACCCTAACTAAAGTCCAAATAAAAATTATGGCAAAACTGAACTGCCAGTATGGAGAAAACTCTTTGATATAGTGTACAGTGAATGTATTGTCCAGTGTCAAGTGCATTAAATTATATTTTCATATGTTTCTGAGGTTTAAAAAAATATGTATGGGAGTATATATGAAAAGGTAAAACCAGAGGTGGTGACGTACTGTATTTCTTCATAAAGCTGCTTCATGTAAACGTTTGTTACTTTACAATAAAGGTTTCTCTGCTCTTCTGACATTTGCATTAACTTTTTGGACACAATTCAGTTTTAGACAGATTTTATTAATTCATTTTAGATACATGGAACTCACTAAACTAATGAAACATTTCTATGAATGAAATAAGTTATTACTGTAAAAGAAAAGAACAAAAGGAAGTTCAACAGAAGCTCGGCATGCAGCGATTAGCTGATGATATGAAAGTTCTTAAAGATTTGGACACAATTAAATAATTCAAACCCAAAGAAAAGGAAACCTAAAAGTCGTACATAAATTATCAAGGCTGTCACAATATTGTTGGCTTTAATTATTCTAAAATAGATGATCTGAGCATATACTGTATAATCATGTATGGATATAATCACTGAAGAATTCTCCCTGACTGCATATAGTGCACCAAGGTTGCTTTCTATAAAGATTGACTAAATGACTTGTACAGTGTGAGGGGGAAGATTTGGCTGCATGTTTGAAATGTAAGTTTGGTAAACACTTATCTCTTTCCCTGATTCATTACATCGTGTGGACTAACAGATCTGTCCATTTAAAGTCCCTATATATGCGCACAACAGTCTTATCCCCCAAAAGTATCCTTAAAATCCAAATTAAATGAAACCTTCCACCTTAAAAGAAAAAAAAAGAAAAGTGTTGTGAGTGGCTGACAGGAACTAAGCAGACTGCATGTGCTGATTTTCTGTTCTCCTAGTCGAAGTTTAGTGGGTGGCTGTCGAAGTGAGTGAGCACGTGATTCTCAAACACTTTCTGGTCGCAGTCCAGCGGGAACTGCTCGCTGCACATGGGGCAGATTTTCCAGTGGCTCTCCACGTGTTCCTCAAACTTACTCTGGTCGTAGTTGGGTGGGAAGATGACCTCACAGAGGGGACATCGTTTCATGTCCATGCTGCGCGTGGGAAGTGGATGGCAGAGGAGAACGAGGGGGAGAGAAGCTCACGTTAATAAGCAGTCAAGTAAAGATGTGGGCAAAACAGGAGCACAGCTAATAAAGAGCATCCGTCTGATGCAACATGGGTGGCCTGTTCTTCATCTCATGGGGTGGGGGGTGCTGCAGACATCTTTACACACATACACAAGTTTAGCACACTTGGAGAGTTTGGCTATTATGAAGGTGTGTTACCTGGGATCAAAGCAGAAGGCATTTTGTCCGTCATTCACAAATGTGTTGTGACTTTCAGTTACTGTGGGCTGTTCGCTGGTATTACCCTGAGAGAGCAGCAGAGACAGAGAGAGACGTAAAATGGCATTAAAATAATCAAACACACATGATATAAATTAGAAATACTGCATACTGCACATGGGAGAGAGAATATTACATTATTGTTTTGCTTTTCCTCTGACTCCTCATGGCCCTCTGGCCGGCTGTGGTTGCGGGTAGGCTGGATACACACCACATTGCTGTCCCAGGATGGTGGGCCTACAGGGGGCAGCCTAAGTGGCTGGTCATCTGAGAACTCATCCGCATCATCTGCAGGGAGGATTTTCAGAGACACGGCTTCTGTGACTAAAAAGTCAATCTTTTCTGCAATGTTTAGTGAAGACTTCTGAAAAGAAAACGAACCTTTTGAGTCCGAGATGGAGTAAGGGTTCCCAAAATGCAGCTTGCTGGGGCTCTGAGAAACCAACAGAGGGGTAGGGGTATCCTGTGCGTACGGGACAGGGTACTGCAGGAATAAAGGCACACTGGACTGGAGGTTCTCCAGACTGGTTTTCTCACTGGTCCCCTGATCTCCCTTCCTGCTGCTGCCCTTCTGGAACTCCTGATGCAACAATGGAATTGAAACAATTTTTTTCACAAGAGCAAAGACCACTGACAAAATTAAGTCCCATCATGTGCATTAACATATACTGTGAGGACACTTTGTTTAAACATGTCTTTATTTTTTCTAAAGCATAGTTTCATTAAGATATAATCTTTATTTCCAGAAAAAAAAACTGATTGCATTCACAGCCCAGTACAACCACACACTAACCCACTGCTGACCATGGAGCAACTCCACTGGAGCCTAAAGCACTGCTTTTTCACTTGTTCCACTCAGATTCTGTCCCGCTGGTCTCGGCATGAAACTGGCAGCCTTCCAGACAGAGAAGCTGCTTTTCTAACCTTTAGGCCATCACTGCCCCATATCTGATTCTATCGTAGTGTGGCTCTCAAGCTAAAGAGGCAAAAGTTGTACCATCCCAACACAGAGCAGCGATTTTTTTTTTTTTTTTTTGGGGGGGGGGGGGGGGTTTTTTTTTTTTTTTTTCAA
>VVHJ01013821.1:22202-34142 GCA_015107715.1 Tylochromis polylepis | reverse complement strand
GTGTGGGTGTGTGCGTGTGTGTGGGGGTGTGTGTGTGTGTGTGTGTGTGTGTGTGTGTGTGTGTGTGTGCGCGCGCATGGTCCTAACTGCAGTTCTTTTGTGTTTGTGTTTATCCCAACAATGTATGTAATGCTTTCTGGAGTCAGACAGCAGATGCAATGCTGTTTGGCAGCGCTTCTAAGTCCCGAAAGAAGCTGTTGTGGAAGAATTATTGTGTTTCATGCTCCCAGGAAAGGTTCTGCCTATAGAAAACAATTTAGGAGGGATACATGTGGAGTTGCATTTCATGGAAAACATTTGAGATGCTACGTAGTGAAAACCAAGATCAACACCAGACTGACTGCACGACAGCCTTATCGGCTGCCTCTCCATTGTGCATACATTCACAATATGGAGCTGCTGCTGGCTCTAAAGCAAAGCAGACATGAACTATTTTATTAAAAACTGAGGAAGGTCAAAGATTTACATGACCTGATTAAAATCTGGATATTTTGTGGGTGATATATTACAGAATAAGCAGACGGAAATAAAACATGCCTAACTAGACATTAACCATGCAAGTCTGTGATTGTTTGGACAGTGAACGCTACAGAAGTACAACCACTTCTGGGAAGATGTTCTTTGGCCAACCAACATAATACTTAATTAGGGAGGGCATTGAATCAATTACCACTCACCTTCATGTGGTTTGCAGATGGCTATGCAATCTCTCTCTACACTTTTCCATCTATTTCATCTGCAGTCCGCAGTTTTAAAAAAAAGCACAAAAAAGGGGGAAAAAAAGTTGCCTCATTGCTAATTTGAACCAGAGGAGTGGTCATTTCCTAACAGTGGGCCCCGGCCGAACCAACAACCAGCCCAATGGAGCCTCAGCTGGATTGCTCCCAAAACTGGGCAGAAACCACACAAACCCTAGTCTTCCTGACATGTGGTGAAAGTGTGATAGGGATATGGGAAACATCAGCATGAGTTAGGAAAGAGAGATGGAAACACATCCATTCGGAAGACTGAAGTTGGACAGAGTAAAACTGGGGAAGGAGAAAAGTTGAAGGGCCTGCTTTTGAAAGGAGGAGGTAGGAAGAGATGAAAGCACATGGACAGATGAAGGTAAAGAACATAATACTAAGAAAATAAGCTCGGAATGGAGGGACGTCACTTTGTAGTAACCATGTGCCGTCTCTGATCTGGCTGAGGTTTTGAATGAGGATCAACAGAAACATACAGGGTCACCTGTTTACTCACATCATTTCCCTTTGAATTACCTTTTTTTCATTCCAATATGTGTTCACCCAGTATGCCCATTCTTCAAAGTTACCAACAACCTTTATAATACCCAAGAGCTCTTGCAATCAACATGTCATGAATCTCTATCAGTCTGAGTATTTTTTTTTTAAGATTTAAAAGCCACAACTGATGAATCACAGTGCTGCCTTTTGTCATATTGTGTTAATATTTAATTTAGCAGCATGGTCTCATTTAGTCTTGTCATACAGGATTAATTTGTTCTACTCCAATCACTGTCACTGGATATTCTGTATCTGTCATTGTCTGGAAGGAAGAGGCAGGGATAACAAGGAGGTGGAGGAGGAAGACGAGGATGCAGACATGTCTGCCAGAGCAATACAGTGAGACAACGTGTCCTGAATGCTGCGTCCCTGCCATATGACAGCCCGCTGATTCAAACCTTATGCTGGAAGCAGAGAGAGAATGAGCAGACTCCAGCGTTAGAGGCTTGTTCACGGTTAAATTGCAAAGAAAAATTTGAGGAGGGCTTTCATTCGTACTAAAGTCTTGTTTTTCTGAACTTTTCGATGTCACAGTGTGTAATTTGCAAAGGGCCACTTACATATAGCGACAGTGTCACAGAGAATTATCAAGTGGCATTGCAGATATCCCTGGCATTGTGGACTTGTCTTTTAAGCATTGTTGGTTTTAACAACAATGCTAACTCTCATCAGTGGTGTTTTTAGGTGCTGCAGCAGATTCAAGCAAAAAATCAGCTAAACTAATCACGCATATTTAGTCCAGCACCTTACGGTTGGCTCGTAGAGTCGAGAGAAGACAAATGGGCTGAAAGAGGAGTGAAAGAGTGAAAGAGCCAGCTCTTTTCCCTTAATGCCATAACCCAGTGCATCACACAATACTGCTAAAGAACACTTTGTGGGTAACTGACACACAGTAGCAGTTTTGACAAGAACTGCATTATCTGACACACCAAAAATAGCAGTGGAAAGTAGCCCGACAACCACAAAAATCTAGAAGTGCATGGTTAATTTAACCTGGCAGAAAGCATCTTCCCCCATTTCCTTTTATTAAAACCAGTTTCTAATTGGTGTTGCCTCTTGTCAGTGAGCTGCCGCAATGAGGTAGGTTTGACGCAGATATTTTTTGGTTTCTTTTGGTCTAGAGACCGGACAGCAACACCCGGCAACCTCTGGTTGTGAGGGAAAAATCTATATTCCCAGATTGGTTGCAGACGGGTGAAACTGGTCACCAGGTGAAAGCAGATGCTGTGCAAAAATCCTTCTTGTGATTGCTTTGTTCACCAGTTCACTAACAGATTGCCGCAGTTGCTCATAGTTTGCATGGTGGACACAAACTACAGAAGACTTGTCTGCAACCACTCACTATTTACTCTTTGAGATGTTGTGACACTTGAAAAATGTGACGCAAACAGGAAACAGAGAATGTTCGGTTTCAAAGTAAAAGTTTGACTTTTCACAGCTTACAATTTTAAGGTGAATGTTTTGTGTTTCTAGTTTGTGTTGCATTTTTCACAGTTTCACTACAGCTTGGTGAGTATTGTTCACAGATAAGTTACTCAGTGCAAACCACTGGTGACCACATCAACTTGCAGGTGACCAAAGGAATCGCAAGGAGGTTCTTGGGGCAGCATCATATACTATTCTGCGACCAGTTACACATAGCGACAACAGACAATTCGCAAACCAGTTAGGGAATACACATTTTTCCTTAGCAACCAGTGACTGCTGACAACGTCACGCAACCACTTGCCAACTAATCCCTGAATACAGTTTTCACTACTAACTGCTAGTGACCAGGGGTGTCACTGACTGGTCTCTAGACCTGTATGAATGGATTTTTAGCAACTGATTTCACACCAACTGCCAGCAATCTTCAGCAGCCACGCGCAGCCTGTGTATTCTTTGAGTGGTCAAGTGGTCACAGACAAGTCTCTAGGCTAGTGTGACCGAGGCCTTAATGGTATGTTACACATTTCCTTGCTCTGATTGCTAGTTCATTCTTGATTTCCATACCTCTGCAGGTCTATCAAGTTGCCTCTGAGAGATTCTAGACTAATTGGCACTTACTTATTTGTCTTTCAATTCCGGGCTTCTACATGAGTGACGAAGGCTCAAGACTTTTTAAAATAGTCTTTTGGACATTGCCAAAGGATAACGATTTTGTTAATTTTGCATATAATATGAGAATATGAGATAATAAGAGAATGTACAGTCCACTACATTGGTTGGTTCTTCTATCATTAGGTCTTCATGTTGAAACCATACCCAGACTGCAAACATTTTCACTTGTTACAAAATATACATATATCTGCCAGAATCTGTGTTTTAGCTTTGTCTGTGGCTTTTTTTGTTTGCAGTCTGATGTCTTGTCTTGAGGTATGCTGAGGAAGCTTAGCTGTGACAGACCAGGTGTAAAGAAACAGAAACTCCCCCACAAAAAAGGTATTACCTCTCACATGGAGACAATGATAAATCCAGACCACGTCAACACTTGTGGGAAATATGCAGATGCCCTCTCAAAGGCTGGACAGTACACTCTTATAGTGCCCTAATGAATTGTAGGGGTTTCCCTGGGGGGTCTTTATATGCATGCATGTGATCCAAAAAACAGCTTCTCTGACATTTCTCTCTGTCTTGTGTCTCGTTTTGTTTCTGTGAATAATTCTGTTGATTGCAAATGTCTTGCTGTTTTCCCCAGAGTTTTGGTTGTTGAAAGGCCATCTCCCAGTATGCACAAAGTGATGATGAGATTCAGATTATTCCAGACTTATTTCCTAAGGAAATAATGCTTCTGTTGTAGAAAACATTCTTACTGCTATCCTCTTGCTGCTGGTAGTCACACTAATTTCACAGGTTTTTTTCCACGATTAAGCTGGTGATTGTTTGCTGGCATTTAAAACTTTTGACTTGTGAAATTCAAAATTTATTAGTACATTGTGATAAGAAAATGTAAAAAAAAATGCATAAGCTATGATTTGCACCAAGACTAGGGTGTTACAACATGTTTGTTATCGCCTCTATCACTTTGAAGCAGCACTCAAACCAAATACAAAGCAAAGTTTCGCCTCATGTTACTTGTGTGAAAACAGTGGCATTGAAAGTAAATGAAGATTCGGCACACACAAACATCCAGCTGCCTTCAAACGGCATGAGTAAGGATGTTCTCAATGTCTGATCATCAGGAGCATCAGGTGAGAAGAGCTGATGTGTCTTTGCAATCCAGTGTAAAGCAACTTTTTGCATAAGTTAAAAATTTTTAGTTGTGCAAATGCAGATTCACCTCTCTTCCCATCACTTGGTGCATTGCATAGACTTTGTATGTAACTCCTCCGCACATAAAATGGACACTTACTGCACTTAACAATTTCCTTTCAATCCCAGCATGGAGTGTCAGTTCAGGAAGAGGTGTAGTTTCGATGTACTGAGGTGGAGCGTAATGTCATGGAGGCTAAGGTGGAAGACGAATTTGAATTTAATTAAACTTATCCATACCAATGAGTCCATGTGCAGATTTTGTAACGAAGTAAAAATCTTAACATTGTCCACTGTTACTGTACAGAATCTGACCTTTGGTAATATCCTTCTGTTGTCCAAAAAATCACTGGCTTCCCTCTGCCACCCCTGGAGGCCATCGCTTGATCCTCCTGTCTCAGGTCATCACAGGTGACCCTCTGAACCTCGCCAGTTTGACCAGCTGCCCTCTGGTCAGCGCCTCAGGTCAATCAGGTCCCACAACTCCAGACTCACAAACAGCTTCTTCCTCTGGGCCATTCAGACTGTTAACAAACACTATCCCCCCACCCCCCACCCCTGCCCACTCACCTCACCAACCTGAGCCATGGTCTGAGTAACCCTCATCACTCAGGGCCACTCACATACAGACTCTATACCCAGACCAAGTCCTTTGCACTATACTTCCAAGCACTTTGTTCTCCAGTGCGTGCCTTTCTCGTGTTTTGTATATATTTCTCCTGTTTGCTATTTATTCCTGCTGTCTTACTATTTATATTTTATTCCTGCACAGTTGGTGTGGAGCACCCATAATTTCATTGTACACGTACAATGGCAATAAATGGCTTTTTTATTCTATCACTTTTGTTTCCTTTCCAGCACTGTGGTGTAACACAAAGACCCGGTGTCTGTAATTGTCAACAAATCACACACACACACACACAACACACACACACACAAAGCCAAGATCATTATCAGTCCCACAGAGTGTGAGCTCAGGCTCAGCTGTTTCGTAGAACAGCTGTAGTTTTTTAGCTCATTTTGCCCAAACTGGTGTGAGTAGTGCACTGTGGGGGGCTACGTTTAGCTGCAGATTAATCCTCATTTAATGGTCTCATATTTACAGCAGCAGCATGGTAAGGTATAGTGCCCATGTTAATCAGAATGAATAAGCACATCACCCAGTACAACAGTGAGGCACACTGATGTGGTTTTAATAGGAAAAAGATGTATCAGACTCTGGAGACACACATACGCACACACACTTGCTAGTGTAATACAATCACTGTTGTTTTTGAAGTTCCATATAGGGTTTATGAACAGCAAGCGAGTTCCCTGCCTCGAATAACGCCGTTTAACTTCAAAGACAACTATGTGATGTGACTGCAGTTAATTGCATCTTTGGATGTCGGTGACATCTTGAATCATGAAATGGCAGCTTGAAAAGCAAGCCCAAAAAAAGAGCGTAACAGATGTCTGTCTGAGTAAGTGAGCTGTGAAAACTCCAAGGTTGGCAGAAAAAAAATGTTTGTGACTTACTGTAGCTCGCCATCAAGGTTAGTACAAGATTTCTCGACAGGAATCCATGGCAGAGAATGGCTTTACAGCACTACTGTGTATTTTAGCAGACTTCGCATACTGAGGTTTACTCTTGAAGTCTGTGGATGGTTCGATGAATTAACACAGCATGCTCAGTGCTTAAGAGTTCAGCATGGTTACAGTTTGTAGTGGCGCCTGAATCCGTGCAGAAAGGAGGAACTGATATGCATTTTGGGTAAGCCAAGCAAAGCCTTAACCACTGATTTTTTTTTATCTTTTGTGTGTGTGTGTGTGTGTGTGTGTGTGCGTGCGTGCGTGCGTGCGTGCGCGCGCGCGCGTGTGTATATGAGTGAGAGAGTGAGAGAGAGAGAGAGACTGTGTGTATGTGTGTGGCTTTAATTGTGTTGTTTTTCTTCTCTCGAGTTAATTACTGTCACAAAGGTGAAAGTCACTCTCCATAAAATTCTGTGTTTCCGCTACGGGTGTCACGATTACCATGTATTGACGATAACTGCGATATTTACAAATGAAATATTGATAATGTGTCAGTAATGCTCATATGATAATATTGAGTGAGCTTGTCTGTTTTTTGCTACTCTGACATAAAAGAAAACAGGTGCACTTGATTTATAACAACAAAAGACAAAAGGTCAGATCTGTGGCAAAAAAAAGCAATCATTTCATCCTGATAATAAAATGTCATGAATTATCTGTCACCATAAACGTAATGGACTCCTCTCGATTAAAACGTGAACAAAAAAAAGGGAACAATAAATTTAAAGCCAGTCAGAAGACAGAGGAATCAGCACAGTTGCAGGACTTGGAACATGTCCTGGACTTTTTTTGGACTGCTGCAGGGAGCTTGAACGCCTTGTCCTGATATCTGTTGTTTTCTATAACAGCTGCAGAGATCAGCTTTTCACAACAATGTTAGCATGACTCAATAGCCACAAAATGCAGCAGGTTGAAATAAACTGAAAATCTTTTTATCTATCATTTAGAGTTCTGCTTCTGTTACAAAATGTCACATCAAACACATGTGTCACCCTTTACCTGGTCATAGTGTTCACTGCACTTCATACTGTACAGGTCTGTGCACTTTCCTCTCGCCCATGTTCAGTGAACACACAATGGAGAGTTGATAAATAGATGCAGTGGTCTATCTATGTATCAGTAGAATGCTATCAATATCACTGGCCTTTCAGATGAGGCTTTGATTATCTAGCCCAGAGAGTGAAATCGATCCGTGCCTGCCCTCAGTGCTTACTATAAGTCCTGGAAGTGCAGAAAACCTTGTTTGCCAGAAAATACTCCTGCACTTCATCTGAGCTGGGCCAATGAACTAGTGCTGAGGAAAAGCCCGACAGGAGCCAGCCAGTCAATATTAATGAGAACGATATTAAGGAAGGAATCTAAAATTAATTTTTGTAGTTCAGTGTTAAAAAGAAATTAGACTACTGGAATGTTTGACAGTGTTTGACAACATCCACAGAGAGCCAAGTCCAAGTTGACACAAAGGCTTCCTGCACTGGTGACAACTGTTCTCAGACATGACAACACAAAGCAGAAAGATGAGGTTCTGCTAACAGCCCAGCTTCGCCTTCTCATGCAAACAATTCAGCATCACGCACTGGCTGATCATCTCTTCTTGATGTCTACTCTTCCTATTGTGGCTTTGCAATAAGTCGCTCGTGTTGCATATAAGAAAATTTCTAAATAATGACCCATCAACTATGTGGCCTAAAGCCTCAGTCACATAGGCCTAGAGACTGGTTGGTGCATCACCCTAGCAACTTCTGATCACTTGGGAAAAATATATATTCCTCAAGCAGTTTCCTGCTGGAGGTTGCTGGATTTTGTCAAATGAAATCAGCTGCACCAAAAACCTCCTTGTGATTGCGTTTGTTGCAAGCAGGTTGCTACAGATGTTGCTAGTTTTCACAGAAGATGGCAACTTGTCAGCAGACACTTGCAGGTGTCGTGAAACTGTGAAATGTGCGATGCATGAAAGTAACAAATTTCAAAAGGCGCTACCTTTACTTTAAAGGCAAACAGTCTCAGTTTCTGTTATGCATTGCGCATTTCAGTGTTTCACTACCATTTATTTGGCAAGTATTTTGCATGGAAGATACCAATTTGTCTGCAAAAGCTCACAAACCGATGGCGACTGTTGCAATCTGCTAGCAACCAAAGCAATCACAAGAAGGGTTTCTCTGCAATATATACCTTTTTACAACCAATCCCTCTTTATCAACCAGTCAGTCAGGGATTGCACATCTTTCCCAGCAACTGGTTGTTACCAGGTGGTTGCTGACTGGTCTCTATGCTGTGTGACTGGGGCCAGAACAAAACAAGTTCAAGTATCTTCCCCAGTGTTTTTTTTTTTTTCATTTATTACTAACACATACTTTGAACTGCAGGTATCTCCTGTTCCAGTTATGTACCCTAACTTGACATTCATTGCAGATACACATGCAAATGACACAAAGCAGTATGCCTATATGTCCAAACATATATTACTTCAAACCAAACAGAATTCCAACAGCAGATATATTAACCTAGTACTATGCTGATAAAAATCACATCACTTTCTAGCTTAGCTTGTTTATGTACAACTGTTTTGTATTATTCTATATCAGTTAGGTCAAAATGAGCAAAAATAAAACATTCCAGCTTATGAGAGAGGAAAGGGGACTCAGATGTGTGAACTCTGCTCTGGAGTCATCTTCTTATCACACTGAGCCAATTGACTAAGACACTGAAAAAAGGGATATAGCACTTGACTCCAGACAAGAAATGTAACCACACAAAAGACAAAGAGATACAATTGACAAAACGTAGACACTTGACTTTGTCTTCTTTATGGTAACAATGTAAACAACATTCCTTGCTCTGTAAGAAGCAGTCTGACATGACCACTGTTGTCTGTGGGAACACCAAAATCAGCCAACACTTGTTCACCTACAGTGCAGGTTTTACCATCATTCCATGATGTTTAAACCATGTTTGCTGGGAGAGAATACACAAGAAAGAAAGAGTTTGCATGAGAGAGTATGTGTCCCCCAGGACATTTGTTGTTATAATTACTTCTTTTGTTGCCTCTGTTGTTCAGAAGACAATCCTCTGGTTCACTCTCAAGTGAGAGTGGTCCACATGCCCAGCACCACAATTACGGTTTGAGCAGCTCAGGCAAATTTACTGCATCTCAATTAGAGCGGAGAAAAAGTTGCCTGAGGTGATTTTAAAATTTTAAGGCTTTTTTTAAGCCAGTGAAGGAAAAACACACATCTACATCCAACTTTGCATTCATAAAATGTCCGTAAAGGTGAATTAGCGGTGGCTGAGATGTGTTTTACCTGCAACTACCCATTCACTCACAAGCTACCCTGTTATCACACGCACAGGTAGAAGGTCCGACTGTTCCCTCTCCCTAATTCCTGCTATCTCAGGTTCGACTGCATCCTGTCCCCTTGTCTGTGTCACAACTGATGACTCAAACTCTGTAATTGCCTTTTAATCCTTTCGAGGATGGAACATGTGTCAGCTTCAGCTAATTCAGGGCACCGGTCGCCTCGGGATACAGAGAGAAGCTTATGACAGGAAGGTGGTGAGTGTAAGTCATCACACAGGCTGGGACACTTTGCAGTGCTTCTGATTATGCAATGTTCGAAAAATAGCAGCTCTTCCTCTCTGTCCATTCGATTTGAGATTGAACAGCATGCGCTGAATACAAATTCAGCCCAAAAGATGGAAAAATGTGATGCAAAACCCAAGCACTGTCAGCCAACCTGACGCCAGCCCAGTGCAGAAATGGGCTGAACATTTATTCACCCATTTATATAACTGATATTTATATACCCATTTATCTTGCATTCAAATCATATTAACAATAATCCTAATATGAAGTGGCAGCTTTCAGTCTCTTCCCCTAATATTCTGTTTTGTTATGCCCATTTTTCCCTTTTGTTGAATCAATTTACTGTCATTAACTACCCACAAAGACAGTCAAAAATAAGATAATCCAAAGTGAACATTTAACAGCAACTAAGAATTTGGTCTCGCTTATATTTTCACATATTTTATTTTATATATCTGATACAAGCAGTCTTTCTCTCAACATAAGGCCACATCTTGGAGGCCCAAAGGTTAGCACGCATACTTTATAACCCCACAGGGAGCAGACCTTTGCTTTTTCTGTGTTCTCAGGTTCTCAGTCATCCAGGTCATGGTAGTCTAAGGAGCTTGAAAAGAAAGCAACTGGACTTCTTTAAGTTTTGTGAAGATGTTTCACCTTGTATCCAAGAGGCTTCTTCCCTTCTGGGCTCCGGTGACCTCAGGAACTGACAAAGCCTCTCTCCAAGCTCTTTAGATCACCTTGTTTTGTTTTGTTTCTGTTCTTTTATTGTCACATAAAAGGCAAATAAAAGAGTGAATTTTCACTGATGTTGGTGCTACATGTGACTCTTGATGAGTCAGATAGGAATGTCATTCCAAGGAAAAACACCACTAGCTGTGTCTTTCATTGGTTCGTAGGTTGCCGAAACATTGGCACCATGATGCACGAGTTTTATGGCAAAAGTGAGACGAGTTTCACTTCTTGGTTGTCACATATGAGCACTTGTGAAGAATTCTTTCTTATCACAGTTTTTCAGAGTGAAGGGGCAAATTTTAAGTAGCCCAAAAGAGAAAATAGCAAAGTCGCTGATGCAAAAAGCATACCTTCTGCAAATCTCTGTAACAAAATGGCCTTTATGGGAGGCTAAAAATTATGCTAATTAGCTGGACAGTAAGCAGTAAATGAAAAACTTCTGTTTGCAGACAGTGCTTTACTGTAAGTTCATCTTTATAAGCAACTCGCATTGTTTTCACATGATCATTGCTATAAATCACATGCTGATACCGCTTATTTTTAGTTGAAATAATGACTTTGTATTGATAAAAAACCGTCTCCCAAATCTGTCCCTTTCCTCACACTCCTTAACACGCTAACACGTCTTCTTTTCACTTCATATTGTCCCACACCTCATCGTCTTCCACGTGATCCTCTTTAAATCAATTTGTCATTTACACAATCGGCCCTGTCTCCTCACCTCTCCCTTCTCCTTTGCCTCCTTTACATTTCCTTTTCTTTGTCCACCTATGCTCGTGAGTTCCCTTGCAGCCTGTTCTTTTTCGTTCTTCCCTTTCTCTGTAATTGTCTCTGAGGCCACTGAAGCAGCAGCAGCAGCAGTGTCCAGGACATTTTCTCCATTAGTGTGAATTACAGTTTCCCGGGCCACCGGATCACAGTGTGTGCAAGCACACCTCTTAATCACAATAGGGTAGGCATCCTTTTCTCCTAACGCTTGCCTTTAGTCCCAGTCACAGACAGCAACGGCTCCATTAACAAAGCCGAGGGGAACACTCTGTCTGGCCAGGTGCTGAGTCTATACACCCCACTGACTGCACAGAGGCTGGGCTGGCCACAGGGTCGCAATGAGAGGTCAACCTCTCAGTCAGCCTGTATTATGTGTGTGGTTAAAGGAGGCAGCACAGCGTGAGATCAGCCAATGTCAAATGAGTCAGTTTGTTCTAAGATTGCAGTGAAACTAAAGAGGGATTGGCCACACTGTATGGTTTCACTGCCAAGACTGCTCCACTGCTCCCTTTCACAGTTGGCTGACTGCTTGTATCCTCTTTAAAAGCAAAGCAAAAATAGTTAAGATGTTCTGCGTGTAAGGCTTTTTATGACTATCAAGGTCAATCACTATAAACATTTATTTATGCAGTCATTATAGTCAGTGTATCATGTGCACCTAAAAAAATCACCAGTCCAGGATATAACATAAGCACCAGAGCACAAACGATTTCCAGTGTATAAGCTGCCAGTCTTTGAAACAGCACACAGAAGAAAAACATGTAAAAA
>VVHJ01013821.1:4475-17266 GCA_015107715.1 Tylochromis polylepis | reverse complement strand
TGGTGTGTTGTGTGTTTTTTTTTTTTTTGTGTGGTGGGGTGGGGGGGGGGGGGGGGGTAGCTGTTTGATTGATCGGATTGTGCACAGAAGATGGCACCGTATGATGTCTGTTCTGTGCCAGTGGTTTTAATGGTAAGGCATATTGTGTGTAACGTCTGCACCGTGCAAAGGTACTCAAACTCCCAATTCAACTTCACCTTTTCTTGTATTGTGAGCTTTTTTTTGTTTGTTTGTTGTTCACAGCTTTTGAGTGAAATGCAAACTCAAAATTAAGCTCAAACAATGATGAAGGAGACGTGTGCATCGTGCTCTAATCATAGCCCTGCTTTAACTCACTGAAAGCTCGACATCCTCCTGTTGTGTTGTCCAGGGACACGCCTCCAGATGTTCAAGCATTCCTCTCAGACCTGCAGTAGTTTGAAACTGGCCCCGCATTACTGATTACCCTTCAAACTGTTGTCTATTCCACAGTTTCAAAAGAAAACTCATGGGAGACTAAAATGAATCATCAAAATGAATCAAAATATACTGAACATTTTCTCTTTGTATTCCTCTAAATACCCTGCACTACACACTCCCCATTCTTTTTCCAAAAGAGATTCCCGCATTTGATGTTTGAATGTTTTTTTGTTGTTGTTTTTTTAAGACTTAGACTGATGTGATCGTGAAAGCCATAATCATTTTCATAAAATCATTTGGTGACCCGCTATGGAAGAATCTGTACTCAGATCTCTTTCATCTTTCATTTGTCATCCGTCTGTAGAACCGCAGAGATCATATCTCATTGGACAGGAGTGGAATATTGCAGTGTTGAAAAAGTGGCCTGTTTTTATTATAATAAAGACACAAATCGATCTGCGTGCTCTATTTTGTGGACAGGAGTAATCAATCCACTTTGAGGTGGAAGTCGGTCCAAGTCAGCCTTGAGCTCCACACGGTGCAGCTACTGCAGCAACAGTATTACGAGAAGCAGAACGGATCATTTACTTATCTCTTTTTTTTTCTAAGAAAACAACAACAACAAAAATGTTCTGATATGTTTTTTCTCTTGTATAATGTCACCTCTATAGAGTGTAAATACACAAATACCTTGCATTTCCACATTTAGATTTTTTTGTAAATTCTCTTGTTATGTCACAAAGGTCTGGATTAACCTGTTGTTTTCCAGCTTTAAGGACGGCAGATCCGAGCAGCACATATATAACCTCAAACTGTTAAAAATTAAGTACATTTCTGGACAACAGGATTTTGCCTGTTGCCCCCGACTGTTCCCCTTCCACCTATCACCCCGCTGTCACCAGACTGCTTTGTCTTACAATCATAAAGACCACAGCCGGTGCTGAACCAGTATGTCATATGTTGTAGTTTGTGGCGATCTGAATAGTTTAAATCCCAAAACAATAATGGTGCTAAAAGTAGACTTAACATAGGACCCCGGCTTCAGTCCATCTTCACTGATAGTGATTTTTATCAGTACAACTAACACAGCTGCTTTTAGGGATTGATTTTTACCATCCATACCGCTTCAAAATTTCTTCACAATTTTAAACAGTTTGTCTTGCCTTTAATTGGTTCAACGTTCCAGGATACTAAAGTTCCACGTTTTGTGAAGACCCCAGAATTTTGAAAATGCTGGAAACTTTACACCCACTTATTCCTAAGAATTCCCAGGAAGTCCGATGAAAAATCACAGTCCAACACTGATCATGAACATGTGTCTTGAGCTTCAGTCTTTTCAGCTCTACACTCTCTCCACCTGTTAAAGTGGACTTTGTCATGGTGGAAACACAGATTTCATGATTCACTTGAGAAACCATCCATAAAAGACTGACAGTGTTCTTAATTGGCATTCCATTAGTACTGTTCTCATATCACAATCACATTACTGACTGACAGACTGTTGATGAATCTACTTATCTCAGTCAAAACGTCAGCATCTTCTCCAGCTGATAAAGCGTTCAGGAAACAAACCTGACACGTATGTGTACTGCTGGCTGAGAAAGCCTAGGGGAGCAAACTTTACTCTGGCCTCTAGTACTACAGACCCCAAAAACAAATGGAGGTGGAAATCAGCTTGGTTACTAATGTAGGTTGTAAGCTAGCAACACTTGCAAAAGCTTATAAAACTCTACCACCTTGAAAACTCCTAAAGCTCCTAAAATTCTGTGTATTGTTCTTAATACAGACACATGAAGCCCACAATTAGGAAAAAGCAAAAACCTGACAGGCCTAATGTTCCTAATTCAGGCTGATATGCTATGATTAGCAAATCCCTGCTCAGGGGGACGTTTAGCAATACTCATTTCCTTCCCTGTCACCACACATCTGTTGGCTCAGGTTATTAGCTGGCAGGGAAAAACCCAAATGACCTGGGGCCAACCATGGACTATTTTGGTCTCTGACATTCTGGAAGAGTTGCTTTCTAAGTGTAAAAGTCCAAGCAGGGTATGGAATGTGGAATTTGCTTTTCAGAAAGCAGAACTTAGATTCACTTCCATCTCCAGCACAGTGACAACGCAGAGTAAATCCTCTGTCAAATATCTCAAGGAACTGGGAGAAATGCCAGCAGAAGACCTTCACACTCGCATCGAGGGCAGACTAAACATATCCCTCACCCAAAACACCGACGCTCAAATATTGACATGTTCTGTTTGAGCAGCTCTACCTGCAGAATGTCAGAGACGTGAAATTAATGTAAAGTAAACATGCTGCGTAACAAACGTACAAACAGTGTCGGGCGGCCATCTGTGATGGCTGACAAAGGTTTCTGGGTCTGAAAAGAATTTGACATGATAATCATGGAATTAAAAAAAATCCGTTTCATTCTTCGTGGGTGTGTTGAGTGCATTAGTGGAGCTCACATTTGCATAAATTCCTCTTAACCTTTCCTTGCGTGTACCACTTTCCGAGGGAGACTAATGGAGTTTGCCTGTTTTGGAAGAGGGAGTGATGCACACATTGGATCTGCTCTGATGATGAATATATGCGATAACCTTTAGAAAATTGTTTAATTTAAAGGTAAAGGTTGGATCTAAGTTGGTTAGCCTCAATAAGCGTCTTCAAAGTTTCTTTCAGCCTTAATACTATGAGTTTCTGACTTGGATGGAAGAGAGGATGAGCTTGCATACCACTGGTTTTGAAACAGTAAGTGGACACAGGATGAACACAGTGCTCTTAAGGTGGTTTGCTCAGAAAGAACTCACAGTGAATTGTAAACATGATGCGTTTGCATTTAAGAACCAATGGAAAGATGCAAGCAGGTGCAATATTTCCCAGGAAAGACGGAGTGAGATTTCCTATTTAGTTGTAAATAGCTTCTGGCTAATATTTAAACAGTTTGAACTGGCTGTTGGCAGAATGGACTCCTTAGACTTTACTATGCAGTATTTATTGATAAGTGAAACATTTTGTTTTTAGGGAAACTTAAAGTTTTTAGTTCAATATAGCAACTCAGCACACTGTGAAACTTTTGAGTGGTTTAAGGCCTCACTTTATTGCAGTCTGGTGGAAGAGGTACAGTCTGGTGGAAACGGGTACATTGTGATATCACTAATCTGTGGTGATCCCACACAGTCGGAAGCATGAGAGAGAGACACCAGGAAGCTTATTTCCCACTTTTCAGAATATACCATATGTTGTTCACAAAGAATAATATTATCTGTAATTAGTGTACATAAGTACCCTCAGCTGAACAGATAAAAGTGTTACGTTTTACTATTTGTCTGCTTCATTATTCTTTTATATATATATATATATATATATATAAACACAGAACAACTGTCGCTGTATGTAACTGAGCGACCACTGTTACCTCAAATTAAAAGAATATTTAGGGAGGACGTTTGCTGTTTCAGCCTCAGAACACTGCTGTTCGCTCTGTAGCAACAAGCAAACTGACAGCCGGCTTGTAAATAGCAGTAGTGAAGCCACCAATAAATATACGGTGCACAAACTGGTGCAGAATAGGTGTTCAAATATGTTATGACCTTATGACCTCATAATAGCGTATAAATCATTTTACATCCTCCCATTTATCCATTTACTCACGCTTATCAAGGTAAGCAGAGGTGCCTGGACCTCCCTCTTCAAAGCCAACTAAGAAACATAATCTCTCCCGCATGGCCTAGGTCTGTCCTGGGATCTCCACCCGGTTGGAGAAGCCTAAAACATTCCCACTGGTTTCCTTTAGATCTGGAGAAACAGCAGCTCTACTGTGAGCTCTACCAGAATCACTGAGCTCCTGACCCTTTCCCAGACCTCCCCAAAAACACTTAGAAGGAAACTCAGAAGCTAATCTATTCTTCTCCACCTGAGAACTATGGCTTCAGACTTGGAGGAGCTAATTCTCATTAGAGCTGTTTGACAAACTGATTATAACCTGACACAACCAAAATATGTTTAACTGCACAGTATACACTAAACACTGACACCTTAACTTCCCGAATGTTATCTAGAGTTAGCAAAACTTTAAACATTTAAATCTCCAACATGCGCAGAGAAATATAAAGAAACTCCACGAAGCTGAGCTGAGCCAATCTGCATTGTGTCACTGATGACTTCCAGCACATTCTCAGCTGGATTCATGACACATCTGAGTTACGGTTGCACTGATTGCAGTCAGATTAATGAGGGGATCTCAGTGTAATCTGTGCACTTCACAAGAAGTGCTCACTTTTTTTTTTTCTCCCCCATAGATGTGCTCATACAGAAGCTTGGTCTGCAGAGGTTCTTTGAATGAATACCTCTATTGGTGTCTTGGTTCTAACACCATGATGCACAGCGCTGGGAGAATAAAGGCGGTGGCATTAAAGCTAAGCAGGCTAGGCTGAACTGCTAGCATGAAGATCAAAGTCCATGCCTTAAAAGATCTAAGTTTGGAGTTTTGCTTGGGTACGTTTGATGTTTTTCTTCTGAATTTTCTTTTGTGTTTTTATTGCAGGGAATTGTAAAGAAAAAAAAAGTGACAAGATCATTTTGTGAGAGAAGGCGAACATGCCACTCCAACAATGAAGAGTGAAAAACATCTCTGGATGTGCTGTAATTCTGTGTGGGAGTATATTATAATTGGAAACGTGACAACTGAATTTTAAGGTACCCAGAGTGTGAGAATGAAATACTTTATTTTAAACAACCCAGCACAGTTGTGGAGTGCCAGAGACAGAGTGTGTGGGTGTGGAGAGCAGAGGAGAGCGTGGAGGCGATGGAGAGGTGGGGACACGGAGAGGGAGGGAAAGAGAGCCCCTGGGGAGGTGTTTCGCTGAGGTGTCTGCTGTTGATAAAGTATTTATGACCCTGGGGCAATTTAGTGCAGACACTCAGGAACTCCACGCCACCTCACCGCTGATGAAAGTTTCATGACCAAACTCCAGTGCCTGCTTCTGTGGCTTAGCCCCAGCAGCTCCACATTCAGCACATCACATTATTACAGCAGCGGCTGGGACTTCTGATGGGGTGCAATATCACCACCCCGACTCTCTAATAAATAGCAGTCAAGCTCTTCCTTGGTTGGTACTCTTCACGTACAGTTCTTTAGTTTCTGTAATAAAGCATACATTTCCTTGTAATGCAAAGTCACTCAAAATGACAGTTGCTAAACATGTGATTTGTTTCTTGCTGAAGGTTTTTCCTTGTAATCTTGAATGTAGGATTTGAGTTCTGCATTCAAAAGCAGAGGGAAGCTGTCGCTGCTGATAAAAGTGGACAGTGTTGATAGAGAACAGGGATTTTATTTCCAAGCCGTACTGCACACTTATTTCTTTGATCAGCTTTGGAAATGGTGCAGGAAAATCCCATATAATGACTATTATTACAAAGTAAATCAAGCTCAAAAACAAAGATATGTTTGAAACGTTGAAAGCAACCAAAGTGTAGGTTTGGTTTCATCCAGTCAAACCACGGATGCCATCGCACAGGCAGCACAACACAGAACTGGGACACAGCCAGAGTCATGTAGCACCATGTTTAGCCACAATCCTACAACAGATGCACTCAGAGGCCTGATCTTGACACCAAAAGATTCAGTCTGGGATAACAAGCAAGTGAAGACTGATTTCTCCAAACATTTCAGCCATATGTATTTCTGGCATTCTTTTCAAATGAAAAGTGTTGGTCCTGGATTTCAGTGCGTATTTCTTTTTGGAATTTTCTTTACTGTTGGGTGCCTTGATGCAAAATATCCTGTTTTGTAGCTGCACCAAGCCAAACTGTGACTGATATCAGTAACCATAAATCTGATATTTTGCACACCCCATACTATTAGAGATCCAGGCTCATAGTTTGTAATGGAAAAAAAAAAAAAAAAAAAGATGATTGTATGTATTTATGGTTAATCATTCTTGTGATTTACACAGTGACCAACCCAAACAGCAGCCTGTTTTTTTTCTAGTTTTTCTTTCATATTTGCACAGAAATTTTAGTTTTTCAGATGATCTAAGATCAGAGCTACCAAATGACCGTCAGCAGTCCCTTTGGAGTGACCATATAATATAGTATTTTTCAATATATAAGTATGATATTGAAAAATACTTCCCATAATTTTTGCAATTAAAAAATGAATATCAGGGTTATTTAGTTTATTGTGTAGCAACAGAGATACTAAATGGTAATGAATAGTAGGAGAAATCATGTCTTTGTCATCTTTGGGCTATATTTCAAAGTAATAACTGTAATTATATTTGGATAGGATAAATGCAGAGGGTGGACTGATTAAGGGCCAAATGCCATCACACTGAGCTGCAGCAAGCTTCAGTCTCTACAAGGAAACACGATGTGCTCCATCCAGCAAACATTAATTCATTAAGTCAATTTTATGCAACAGGGCTCAGATTATACAGCTCCGAGGCACCCTGCTGTTGACATTGCAACGTCATTCATTTTGCAGCTAGTGTAATCCTTTTATTACTGTTGTCTTATCCCGCTGTGCTTGTTGATACCATCGAGGGGTGTGTCAAATGAGCTGAATGAAATCCTAATGAGGGGGTCACCCAGTATAAGAGGATGACAGTGCCAGCAGTGGCTCCCAGTTGCAGTTTTTTTTAAAAAAACAACAAAAAACAACACTGTCTGATATTCATAACCAGGTTCATACAGATGTTTCAACACTAAATTTTGGGGTAATTTTGGGATATATTTTAACTACACTCACCAACCATGACTAACACTGAGCAGTGCTGATTTGCTAACACTGAAATATTACTAGCATTTTTAGTTATGTTCCAGTATTAGAAAATCAGCACTGCTCAGTGTTAGTCATTGTTAATCTTTAACACTGACTAGGTTACTGTCAAAAATATAACACTATAAAAAGTGTTCATTTAACACTCAAAAGAGTGGACCCATATAGACACTTTCTAGTGTCAATTTAACAGTGGGGATTTTGCAGTGTATAAGATATAAAAACAGTGTCTTTATCTAATGAGCTTTAAAGTCAATATTTGGTATGATCACCTTTATTCTTCAACATAGTCTGAACTCTCTTAGGTGGCTTCCTTGAACGTTCCCTTGGAATATTTCTCCAAGCTTTTTGAAGGACATTCAAAGCTCATCTTTGGATCTTGGCTGTCGTCCTGTTCTTTGTCAACATGATCCCACACTGCTTCAATAATGTTGAGGTCCTGAGGAGGCCAATCCATTATTGAAAGTGTTCCACTGGGTCTCTCTCTATCAGGTACTCTTTTACTGCATTGGGAGTGTTTGATCCCCAAAACACTGTCTAATAGTGCCACTCTGCATTCATAGTTACATCAATTTTGACAAGATACTGAAAAAAAAACACTCCTCTGAAGATGGTGCAATGACTGGACTGAAAATAAGCGAAAGAAAAACTTGGAAAGTCCTTCAGAAAGAACTGAAGAACTTTTGTTCAAGACCACTTTTGATCCTTCAAAGCAAAATATAAAGAAATGAGGGGTAGCTCAAGCTTTTCCACAGCATATAACAGGCTGCTATAATTTTTTTTGACAAGATTGAACAATTTCATTTCTTCACCTACTACTCAACACCTTGTAGCATCTAAACAGAAGTGAAACTTCTTGTGAGGATTATTAATGCCGTTAAGGTTGCCACTGACCGCAAAAAACCTCTGTGCGGTTTATAATCAACCCAAGCTTCAGTTCTGTCAAGAAAAACATTTTAATTAAGACATATGACAGTCGGTTTGGTTTGTCCAGCACTGGTCTACTAGTGATTCCAGTTCAGTACCACAATAATCTAACCTTGGACTTCTCCTGTTTTAAGCTTTTCTTATTAGCAAACAAGATCATAACCAACTACTCATCTCTGAATACATTAGATTCACTGATTTTACTTGCTCGAAGGATATTAATATTCAGCCCATGGCATCATGTCCAGACACAAATATCTGCTACTTAGGGCTATGAGCATGGTAATAAAAGTAGAAGAGAAGAAGACAGAGGAGTACTTCTTGTACGGTATGCGTCACACAGTAAGTCATATTATTTGTCAGACAATTCCATTAAAATCCTTCAGAAGGTAGAAGTGTGGCTCAAATTAGTAGTCTAGCAGCAAGTTATCAGCTTCAGTGGATTCTGTTGGTGCATTTGTCAAAGCAGCTTGTTAAGTATTGATCAAAACAGTTGATGTAAAAGAAAACAAAACAAAAAATCTTTCAGTGTTATTAGGGCGAGGGAATCTACACACAGGGACCAAAGCAGTTTTTTGTATCAGGCTGTAAACGTGTTGATTTCTGATATAATGTGCACATTTTAACATGAGAGTTTATGGAGACTGACTGGCTTTTGAGTGGCCGTTTGAGGAACTGTTTTTAATTTTTCATCACTCTGAATTTGACTCTTGGTCTTGGTAGCAAAGGATTCTGAAACTGCAAGGGGTAAGCGCGATTTTTTTTTTTTTTAAATATGCATGAGTATATTTTAGCCCTGTGACAGACTGGCGACCTGTCCAGGGTGTACCCTGCCTCTCGCCCTAAGATAGCTGGGATAGGCTCCAGCCCCCCTGCGACCCTGAAAAGGATAAGCGGTAGAGAATGGATGGATGGATGGAGTATAATTTACCTTTTTCTGAAACCAGCCAAGCTGTTAAAAACAAAAGAAAATATGGAGTAAAAATGAAACAAATCAGCAAGTGGAAAAAAAAAAAGCAAAATATGTGCAAAAAACAATTCCAGACGGAACAGAAGCTGCAGCCCTCTGCCTGACAAACTTATGAGTTACTTCACAACAGCCACAAATTCAGTCTCTTAATGGGGACTTATTGCTCTTTTCTACACAGCACTCCTATAGCTACGCTACAGAGGTCATTCAGAAGATGTGCATTGTGTTACTTTTTTTCCAACAAACTTTAACCAAGTGGAAACTGCAGGTATACTTCACTGTAAATAGTAAATATTCATTTCTGTAATGACACGAATGCCTCAAAATGTAAAACACGCCTGAATCAGCCTGAATCAGGTAGACTTATCTATATTAACTTAGAATTTTTAGTTCCATTTTTAATTGCATACACTGCATTTAAAACAAAAGCAGCAAACACCAGTCGAAAAGCCTTTTTGTCTACCATCACAAATAAATTCATCCGATCAATGTTAGAAAAGCTGGATGTTTATTGGATATAGGCCCAAGCAAAGCACCCACAGGCAATCACTCTGCCCAAGTGTCCTCAGCCGAAACACTGAATTCCTAACAACTAACCACTAACTGTGGAAGGCAGAGAGTGAAAAGCTAGAATTTCCCACAGGGATCAATAAAGTCCAGCATTTCACACTCCATTATAACAATATACTGCTCGCCACATTTCAGGAGTGCAGCAAACTCACACTCATATTTTTTAACCAGCTGGTTAGAGCCTTGAGCAGGTTGATATAGATGCTTTAGGACTTATTTGTAAGAGCCATTAGATGAGTCTCACCTGATGTTGAGTACACAAATAGGCCCTCTTTGTTAGCTTGTAAAGCAGAAGGCTATCAATACTGTGTTTCTTATTGTCCCGTGTAAACTATTGTGTGTGTATCCAAAGCTTTAGATATCTTAGATTCTCTATGCTGTGTGCCACTGAGCTCCGCACCTGTGCAAAATATTTAAAATTTAGCCACACAACAAGACAAAGTGTAACATTTACTTCCATTAGCATGGAAACACAGAGTGTATGTATTGTAAGTTGCAAGCCCTATCGTCCTGCTACAGCTGTGCTAGAGCTGAATCCTGAAAAATCATCAATAAATGGACTAATTTGTCTTGTTTAAGTACAGCTTTCTAAAACTAGACTCCAACTACTTCAGTTAAATAATGTGCTTTTTAGGCAGTCTATTGTGCTCATTTCCAGCACTATATTTATATTCTTAGACGCTATTAGAGTAGCTGTGCACGGCTCACAGTTCAAAACAATCCTTATTAATTCTATGCTGGGCCTTGTTGAATTTCCTTGGGTCATCATCTGCTGAAAACCAGAAAAAAATCTGAAGAAACGCCAGTGTAACGGACCGAAGGCAGACCCCAAGACACGGGCATGTTGCTCCACATGTTTTTTTATTCACACTTCACACTATACACTTGAACGGTTGCTGAGAGACACACACACCGCGGCTGCAGCTCACCTGCTGCCAGCCGCACACAGCATCAACAACACCCATCCGGTTGACCAGGACCCGTTTTATGGCTGGCGAGGCGTGATTGCTGATGCCGTGCAGGTGAAGCCATCTCCACCGCACGGCACCGCAAGCCACGCCCCGCCACAGCCAGCATGTGGGTGGAGCTTCTGCTGTGGCATGGCCATATTACTGATATCCACAATGAGTAACGTCATACAGAATCAAAACTAGAAATAGAGTTGTAGAAATGTCTACAACGGTGATTGTACATCAGTATGAAGCTTTAACAACGGACACAAATAATCCCCGAGAGCCAAAGAGTCACGCAGGTACTAAGAATTGTAAGAAAGCAATAAAAACTGAAAATTGGCAGCCTTGCACTTTTAAATAATAGCGACCAAACACTATGGAGCCAACTCTGCAGTAAACATGTGTGACCTCTCACACATCAGTACAGTATATATTAAAGCACAGGCCAGTGAAGGTACACAAAACTACAACTTAAAACAAAGCCCTCCGTCTGCAGTTTAAAATGTTTGTTTCCCCACTTGCCCTCACTTCTCTCCCTCATTCCATCCTCTCCCGCTGAAAATAAACCTTGAGGCGACTATTGTTGTGATTTGGCGCTATATAAATAAAATTGAATTGAATTGAATTGAAAACCTGCTTTGGAAATATAAGCAAAGAGCCCCCTGCACTAAACATAATGAAGGCAAATTATGCATGTATGCAGCTAGAAGAGACACAAAGCATTATTCTAAATCAATATAGCCTCTGGGTCGTTACGGGAAGCTCCAGCCCTTCCTCTATGATCAAACACTCTGCCTCATTTGCTCTTGTGACGGAGTCGAAGCGCTCAGCATTCTTACTTCTCAAAAGCTTGTTTCTGAATTCTGTGCATCATGGATCAACAGAAGTAGGCGAGAATTTGGCTTCAGTGTAAAGGGTTCGGAAAGCCCTCAGGCATTCTTCGACATTGGTTGCAATGTTTCAGAAGCTAAGGCAGCTTGCACTGTGTAAAGTCATCCTAATTACTGACACGAGTTTTGCACATGAGGATGTTTCATTATATTCACGCCTACAGGCTCTGAGGTGATTGGGCAAAACCTGATTTATTCTAATGTGACAGCATGGTATGGTCCCTATTGGTTTACATGTCCTTCCTTTCTGACTTGTGCATCATATGCTATTTCAATAAGATATGCACTATAGTAATATGTCTATTTCATGGACATTAAGACTCAAAGATATATTTTCAGGGAAGACAGGAACGCCTGTAGGCAGTGCATAGATTGCTTATGCCAGGCATATACAACATAAGAATATCTATTTTGAGTCATATAAAAAATAGTTCTTTAGACCAAAGTTTCACAATGAGAGACTGTCACTGTGAAACTGAGGTATTTGAGGTCTCCCTCAGGGACTGTGAAAGCCCTTAATGCTTATTTTCCTCAAGGCTGCAATGCTGCCGACTCGACTAAGGGATTAACCCTCCAATCAGAATATTCTAATCTTTAAAAAATAAAGGAAGGGGTTTTTCTGAAAGATAGCAGAATCAATTAAAAAAAGCTGTCGTGAAGGACTTTGCATGTGCAAGCAGATGCAAATTGATGTATTTGCATTTGTTTGAACCAAATATTACAACTAATATATAGGCTTTTATTCAAAAACTAAAAAGGAAAAAACTCTTTAATTGAACTCCATATGAAATACAAATTTGTACTTTTCCAGCTGCACAAAATCCTTTTGACAAAGTTTTTTAAAGCTTTTGTAATATTTGAAACTAAGGCTCTTAGTTTTGCACAGCCCTCTCAGCCTGGAGGGTGGTGCAGATGGACGAATCAATAAGAAGCCGGTAAAACACAACCCACAATCCTCAAGCTTTAGTTTCACACTGGTGTAAGTGAAACATCAACACAATAAATATAGATGCATATTTATATTGTATAATGAAAATACTATTTAGTGAAGTTGCTTTGCAGTGGAGACACAATTCAGCAGCACTTTTTGCATATGATTTCTTCATGGTGAACATCACTTGCCCTAAATCCAAACTACTTTCAAACAACAGACAATAATCTACTTGAAGGGGCAAACTCTTCACCTTCTGCTATATCAAACATTTAAAATTTGCTCTATAATGTCTTTAAATGTGGTGTTACTCATCCAGACTTGTCCAGGAAACTTCAAGCTGCGCGGTGCAGGAGGAAGTATTTTCAGCACTGTG